>QEPC01011744.1:211409-221814 GCA_003113815.1 Sphenodon punctatus
TCTGCCTGCCCTGGCAACCCTGGGTGATGTGCCCCACTGGCCTGGTAATCCTGCTACTGCTGTCTACTGGTCCATGGGTGCTCTGCCCTGGCAAATCCAAATGTGCCCACCCAATCCTGCTGCTGCCATCTGCTGCTGTATGGGAGCTCTTCCCTGGCAAATCCTACCATCCTGGCTCCATGGGTGCTGCGCACAAGCAAATCCTGCTGCTGCCGTCTCTGCTATTCAGTGGGTTTTGTGCCTGGGCAATCCAACGTCCGCTGCTGTTGCCCATGCTGCCTCTGCTGTCTGTGCCATGGGTTCTGTGCCCTGGCAAATCCAATGTCTGCTGCTGCCAATGCTGCCTCTGCTGTGCCATGGGTTCTGTGCCCTGGCAATCCAATGTCTGCTACTGGGTGTCCACATGATTCACCACCGGGCAAGGCTTGACCAATTGGCAGTAGAGCTTCTTTAGTTCTGGTGAATATGAGCCAAGCCTGCAACACCCAGCCGAGTGGGGGTGCCAACCACCATGCCCTGACCGGGCCTCTGCCGCTGCTCCACCCATGCCAGCCATCCTGCAATGCCAGCTTCCTCCCCCGCTTGATCAGGGAGCAATTCACTTATTAATGTATATCTGACTGTAACATCTTTGTAGTCCAACCAGTGTACATGAACTTTGGCAGGGCTGTATATCACACTTTCACAATCATCTCTGCCAAATATCAGAAAGATGTGATAAAGGGTCCCAATTTTATATGCCTGCACAGCATATGCAGAGAAGGAGCCTATGCCAGGGATTCTCTTACATGTCACTGTGGTATAAGATCGGTTTGTGATGCCAATTGGACAGCAGAAATGTCAACCAAATATGCTCATTCAGTTCTGTGACCATCCCAATATCTCTCCCCCAGTTGTTACTGGGAACCCAGAAGCATCTGTTTAGGAAAGAGTCAATAGAGATTCTTTTATGTCCTCTGTCACAGTGCTGCAGGATGTGATTGTGATTGGCCATCCTGGATATGTAAACTGTGTCTCCCGATTTTGGGGATGCTATACCCAAAGTCCCAATTATGTCCCTTCGATGCCCACCTGATGGCCGTCCCCTATGCCCACCTCAAAGCCACTACTGATTGGTCCTGTAAAGCTGGAAGCATGCAGTAATTGGCCAGTGAATGTGTCTGTCATGTCAGTCTTTTGGGTTACTCCACATCCTCTCTCCTACATCCTCCTCTCTCCCCATACAGGGCCGGGCATTGCAGGCTGGCATCCTACTTGCCAGATCTCAACCAACTCTTCTGCAAATTGGTCAAGTAGCCTTGCCCAGTAGTGATTCACGTTGCCAGCCAGCCACTGCCTGCCATGATGGTGACTAGAAATGGAGAATCCAGCCAACATAGAGTGAGGAGAACTGGAGGCCTGCCAGCCTGCAATGCCCGGGCAACCAGGGCTGCCAAGCGCCACGCCTTCCTGGTCTCTGCTGCTGCTGTTGCTGCTTCTGGGTCTCTGATGGCCTGCCATGCCACCACGGGCACCCCTAGGGGCCAAATGCCGAGCCTACCTGCCCAGGCAACCTGAGGTGCCAAGCACCAAGCCTTCCCGGTCTGTGCTGCTGCTGCTGCTTGATCTCTCACAGCCTGCCATGCCACCACAGGCATCCCGGGGGGTCCCTGGAGCACGCCAAGCCTCACGGCAGGTCCAAACTCCGCCAAACATTCAGTGGGACCAAACTCCGCTGAACTGAATGAACGAACCCGAGCTCAGTTTTCGAACCGAACGATCAAACGGCCGAACATCCGAACCCCGTTCTGTTCTCACATCCCTATTTTCCAGCAGTGACAGAAATCCTTTTAAAGTCTGAAACTAAGGTTCTAAGAATCTTTAAAAACATTCTGAATCTCCCTTGTTGACTTTGCAGTTCTTGCTGCTTCTGCTGTGGGATGAATTATTCTGCAAAACTCTTTTTTTGCTGTAATTGGAGAATAAGATAATGTAGTGATGCTTAATCTTTCAGCCATAAAAAGAATAAATGTGGTGACAGAGCTAGAGAAGAATATGATAGGTAGGGTACAACAGTGCCTTAAATTTCCAAGAAAACTGTTAACCGTTATTAGGGGCTAGAGGTTTCAGAACGCTCAACAGACACAGGAAGTGGAACTTGAAGCAAGACATAAATAATTATGCATCATTTCCTTTCTAAGAAATATTTTCACTCATATTTCTAGATAGGAATCATTCCTTCCAGAGTATGGCAGGCCCGGGTTTACAGAATGCTCATGGCCAACCACGGAGTGCTTTAAGGCAAACACATACAGATACCCCCCTTCCCAAGAGTGCAGTTTCTTCAGCTTCTCTGGCATCACGGGATCCAAATCCTATGAAAATCTGATAATCTGGTTCACATCTTCCTTAGGAAACGTTGTTTCTGCCTTGTCTATGCCTTTCTGAGGGAAGAAAGAACATTTTGTTATGCTCCACTATTCCCAGGGGGCCTAATTGGAACTCAATGTTACAGTCCCAGCAACCCTTAATAACTACAGTTCCCAGTGGTCTTTGAGGCTGGAGAAGCGAGAACTTGGCCTCACTTTATTCTTCTCTTCCTAACTTCAAAGGTGAATCCCTGCTTTACAATGGAGAAGCAACAATGGAAAGTTATTGTTCCTCTCGTTTTCAAATGGCTGCCATCTTGTTAAAATTGCTGCTGATTGCATATAATGAGTTTTTTTAACATGTCATTGTTTGAAAGATAGGTGTGTTGACTAGGAAAACTCCAAATTCTCTTGATCTGTCTTGGGAAAGTGCAACATTTTTAAAAAAATTGTGCTGTTATCTGGTAAACATAAATATCACTTGCCATTTTATCTGTGGATGCTGTACATGTCATAGTCTTGGGCTACTTTTAGACATGCAACTTTTAAAAATCCCATGGGCTGGGATTAGACGAGACATTTCGAGCATTTTTTTAAAACAGCAAACTAAATACCTTGATGTCGAGGTATTTAGTACGTGGATTTTTTTTAAATGCACGACCGACTTTAACACATGAAATGTCTCGTCTAATTTTAAAAAGTCACGCAACCTGCTCGACTAAAAGTGGCCTTACTTTACCCTCTTCATTTTGGAAAGCTACTCCAGGGGATGTCAGTTTTGCCCATTTATTGCTGAGTTTTCACAACATTATTTCTATTTGTATCAAGTTAAACTCCTCTCATTCAGGAGGCAGAAGGAACAAGGAGAACAGACCACTACATGTCTGAACCACGTCTGCTTGACTGTTTGTGTGTTTGGCTGCTGTGGTGAAGGGAAAAGGAGCTTGACTTAGTAGAACTGTGTTCACCTCAGGCATATCTTTGTGGCCAGAGCCCCCAGAAGGCGGCAGCCTTCGATAGCATCCAGAGAGCAAGCAACACTATGGGGTACTAGCCACTGGTGGGCCATTAGTGGCCGGTGTGACCAAAATAAGAAGTTTGACTGTCCTCAATGAGTCCTACCACCAATTGTACTAGTGTGACGGGCTCTGGTAAAACATAAGTCACCCTCAACTGTGTTTTGTGGAGTTATGACATGGGAAGAGTAACAGAGGGAGGATGGAGCAGTGAGTTTGTGAGGATGAGGCTCCCATCACCGCCAACAATCCCTGGGTGAGAGATGGGGGAGTGAGCAGGAGTAGGATGAGAAACTTTTGGAGTAAGCCATGGCCCCTCTGTGAAAAGGAATGGGAGCTAGGCTTGGGGAGTATATTTCTTCATGTGAGATGGAGAAGTGGGAGTGAGTGGGATGGGTTGGTTGGGCATGGGGAAGGGTGAGAGTCTTTTTACATGTTTTTAAATTGTACTTAATTTTAATGTGTATTCTATATGTATTTTAACTGTCTGTTAATGATTATTATATTGTTTTTCTTCCCCCTGAGCCCCAAGAAGATAGGGAGGGGTATAAATACAAAAGGTATTATAACAACAGAAGCATACCTTCCCACACTTCAAGTGGCCAAAGAGAGACAAAAGCCCTTCACCGTTGTACAGCAAGCCCTGCACACTCACACTCTCACCCTGCAGTAGCTCCTCTAACAGTGGCAAAAGGTGGTGGTGGTGGCAGCCCAGTTCTGGTAGACTGGGGGGGGGGTGGCTCTATCAGCAGAAGCTGCCCCACCACTTGGTACTCTGGCAGCGGCTGCACATGGGTGCCCCAGTGCTTTGGCAGTAGATGGCCTCCAAACATTCTTCCCAACATTTCAAGTGGCCAAGGAGGGACAAGCCCCATTCCCAAAGCTGATAAGCTCTAGGGATGGGTGAACAAATCGCAGTTCGGGTTCGGTCCGGTTCGGTTTGGCCGTTCGGTTCATTTGCCGCGTTCAGGTTCGGCTGTTTGGTTCGGTCCTGTTCGGTTCGCTTCAGGTGTTCGGAAAAAGGCTCTCTGTGCGAGGAATGATGGCCCCAGTCCCATGACAGTGAGTCCTGGGGCTAGAATGGCAGCTTCTAGGTATTGGCCACAGCCCTCCCTGCCAGTAACTTGGCCCCAGAACCCTGAAAGCGGGTTCTGGGGCTGGAGTGGCTGATCCTTGATGCAGTGGAAATGCATCGTCTCTGTGCAAGGAATGATGGCCCAAACCCCATGATGGTGGGTCCTTGGGCTACTAGAGTGGAGGTTTCTAGGTATTGGTCACAGCCCTCCCTGCCAGTAACTTGGCCCCAAAACCCTGATGATGGGTCCTGGGGCTGGAGTGGCTGTTTCTTGATGCGGTGGAATGACATTGTCTCCATGCGAGGAATGATGGCCCCATATCCATGATGGTGGGTCCTGGGGTTAAGTGGCAGCTTCTAGATACATATTGGCCACAGTCCTCCTTACCAGTAACCTGGCCCCAGAACCCTAGAGGCGAGTCCTGGTGCTGGAGTGTCAGCTTCTTGTCATGCGTTGGAACGACATCGGAAATCGGAATGTGCGAGGAATGATTGCACCAGACCCATCACAGTGGGTCCTGGGGCTAGAGTGTCAGCTTGTAGATCTTGGCCACAGCTCTCCCTGCTTATAACTTGGCCCCAGGATCCTGACAGTGGGTCCTGGTGCTGGAGTGGCAGCTTATTGTCATGCGTTGGAATGACATCGGAATGCGTGAAGAATGATGGCACCAGACCCATCGCGGTGGGTGCTGGGGTTAGAGAGGCAACTTCTGGATCTTGGCCACAGCCCTCCCTGCCTGTAAATTGGCCCCAGAACCCTGGCAGTGGGTCCTGGCACTGGAGTGGTTTTGTCTTGTCATGCATTGGAATGCCATTGGAATGTGTGAGGAATGATGGCCCCAGACCCATCACGATGGGTGGTGGGGCTAAGGTGGCAGTTTGTAGATCTTGGCCACAGCCCTCCCTGCCTGTAACTTGACTCCAGGACCCTGGTGGCGGGTCCTGGCACTGGAGTGGCTGCTTCTTGTCATGCGTTGGAATGTCATTGGAATGTGCGAGGAATGATGGCCCCAGACCCATCATGGTGGGTGCTGGAGCTAGAGTGGCAGCTTCTGGATCCTGGCCACAGCCCTCCCTGCCTGTAGCTTGGCCCCAGGACCCTGGAGGTGGGTCCTGGCACTGGAGTGGCTGCTTCTTGTCATGTGTTGGAATGACATCAGAATGTGTGAGTAATGATGGCCCCAGACCCATCATGGTGGGTGCTGGGGCTAAGGTGGCAGCTTGTAGATCTTGGCCACAGCCCTCCCTCCCTGTAACGTGGCTCCAGGACCCTGGTGGTGGGTCTTGGCTCTTGAGTGGCTGCGTCTTGTCATGTGTTGGAATGACATCGGAATGTGTGAGGAATGATGGCCCCAGACCCATCATGGTGGGTGCTGGGGATAGAGTGGCAGCTTGTAGATCTTGGCCACAGCTCTCCCAGCCTGTAACTTGGCCCCAGAACCCTGGTGGCAGGTCCTGGGACTGGAGTGGCTGCTTCTTGTCATGCATTTGAATGACATTGGAATGTGCGAGGAATGATGGCCCC
Organism: Sphenodon punctatus; assembly: GCA_003113815.1. NCBI lineage: Eukaryota > Metazoa > Chordata > Lepidosauria > Sphenodontia > Sphenodontidae > Sphenodon > Sphenodon punctatus. The sequence continues at coordinate 217,374 of QEPC01011744.1, forward strand.
AGACCCATTACGGTGGGTGCTGGGGCTAAGGTGGCAGCTTGTAGATCTTGGTCACAGCCCTCCCTGCCTCTAACATGGCCCTAGGACCCTGGTGGCAGGTCCTGGGGCTGGAGTGGCTGCTTGCTTCTTGTCATGCAGTGGAATGACATCGGAATGTGCGAGGAATGATGGCCCCAGACCCATCACGGTGGGTGCCGGGGCTAGATTTGCAGCTTGTAGATCTTGGCCGCAGCCCTCCCTGTAGACGTGTTATGTATGCTTTGTTAAAGAACCCCCTTTCCGTGCCACTGGTGAATAGGGATTGATTAGTTGGAAGAGTTGTGTCAGACCAGCAAACCCTCTCTGGGTTGTATGGAAGTGATCCTATGCAGAAGGGGGAAAAAAATTAGGAAGTGTCTGAACTTCCACAAGCTACTTTAATTTTATTACAGTGATGGTCTTGGATTGTCTGACCTCAGTAGCTGTTATCAAGTAACCTCTATATCATTCCCTACCTAGAGCATACAGCTGAGTGGGAGTATACATGCCTGTTAATGGTCATGAGAGTGGGAGAGAGAAACCAGGAATTAAACTTAAAGTAACAGTAATTCAGTCAGTGAGTGTCGACATTGGAGATACAGAAAGTAATCGGAATGTTTTGAATAGCTTGTAACTTGACCCCAGGACCCTGATGGCGGTTCCTGGGGCTGGAGTGGCTGCTTCTTGTCATGAGGTGGAATGACTAGTGCCATTGGCACTAGCAGCAGCAGACATTGGTTGCCAGGGCAGGCAGTCAGGTGGCATAGCATGAGCAGCAGTCAGGCAGACTGAGGCAGGATTTGAGCTTTGCAACCTGGGCTGGCAGGCAGGCAGCGTGGCATGAGAGGCAGTAGGGCAGGTGGGCTTGGGCAGGCTTTGAGCTAGACCACCTGGGTGGGACGATAGGCACCTTGGCATGGGAGGCAGGACTGATGCATACTTTGAGCTTGGCGGCAAGCTGGACAGGCAGACAGGCAGCGTGGCATGAGAGGCAGTAGGGCAGGTAGACTGGGACATTGGCAGCAGGTGACTCAGATAGGCTAGTAAAGACTGTGCAGAGCGAGAGAGCAAGAGTCAGTCAGTGTCACATAGGCGGGCTGAGATCATGTAGCCAGAGGCCGGCTGGCAGGCTTAGTTTGTTTCCCAATGCCACCATGCATCATGAGGTCAGTCAGATAAGGCATCCGAGGCCATCTAGTATGAGAGAGAGAGAGAGAGAGAGAGAGAGAGAGAGGCAGGGCGGGTGCCAGGCATTGGGAGGGAGGGACAGCACCTCAGCAGCAGAGGAGCAGTAGCCCTAGCCCAGATGGAGGAGGAGGAGCCCCGTCCTGAGACTGCCCCTGGCATGGGATGGCATGTGCCACTGCACCATCACTCGTCCAGGGGCAGCTCGGGGAATCCCAGCAGTGGAAGGTTCACCTTCAGGAACAGCAACTGCTCCACCAACTCGGCCCCCAGTCTCAGGCGGTGCGGGGCGCAAATATCCCCCACGATGGAGAACACCCGCTCGCTGGGGACGCTGGTTGGTGGGCACGGCAGGATACCCTTGGCCACTTTGAACACGGCTGGCAGTGGAAGGTTGACCTTTAGGAATAACAACTGTTAGGCCACACGTTAACCTTGCCAGCCCAGCAGGCCAAGGGGTCACTGCTGGGATCAGTGCCTGGCTCCTCCTCCAGGTAGGTCTCCACTGCTGCTGAGGCGCCATCATACTCCCTCTGGAAACTCTGGGTGGGCACCACCTGCCCCACTGCCCTCAGCCACGCTGTTTGCCCTTTTGTGCTGGGTCCCATGCTCCTCAGAGTGGCTTGCACAGAGGAGGAGCTGATGGCAGTAGGGGTCCTTCTGCTGCTGCTCATCCTGCTGCTGGTGCTGCTGCTACCACTAGGGCTGGGAGCAAAGATAAACCCAGAAGGCTGGAAGGGGTCGCTGCTCCCACTCCCACCATCCCCAGGGACATCTTGCTGCATGTCCCGCTCTGCCTGCTGGAACTTCTGCACCAGCGTACCCTTCCAGAGGCCATAGAGTGCTGTCTCCCGTGCCATGCTGCCCTTGATCCTGGCGTCCAGCATCGTTGCCAGGACATATTCGTCCCGGTGCAGGAGCTCGTCAAAACGCGCACTCAGTCCTGCCTTCAGCTTCCGCGCAAGGTCAGTCACCTCATCCAAGATCCTCCTGCCTTGAGGGCCACAATCCCCCCCCCCCAATCTCATCCAGGCTGCTGCGGAGACTATGGATCAGCTCGGTCACCTGGCTGAGGGTGGCGGTGGAGCTGCTCAAGGTCTCCGTGATGGCCAGGAATGGTCTCAAGACAAAGACCGCGTGAGCGATAATCTCCAATTCCTTCCTGTTGTACCCTGGAGGTGCCTCAATGTCTGTCTCCAGTTCCACCTGATGCAGGGCGGCTTTCTGTTCAAGAAGCCGGTTGAGCATCAGGAAGGTGGTTTTCCACCTGGTGGAGACATCCTGGAGCAGTGACTGCACCGGGGACCTTTGCTCGGCCTGCTTCTCCCAGAGGAGCTCACTGCCCTTCACGCTTTGGTTGAAGAAGCCCACCAGCTTCCTCCCCTGCTCGACCAGGGAGCTAAGGGTGCCTAGCCCAATCCCCTTCTCCCCCAAGCCCAGAGCATCCTTCACCACAAGATGGAGGGTGTGTGTGGCACAAGGGATGCTTGTGAAGCCCCCATCATGGACTGCGTTTAGTATATTGGCCGCGTTGTCCATGACCACACACCCCTTGGTGAAGGTCGCACTTGGCGTGACCCACTCCCTCACCATGGTGGTCAGGGCTGCCTCAAGGTTCCTTGAAGTGTGAGAGCTGTCCATGACTTGCACCTGAAGCAGGGCCCACCTATACTCTGCTTCAGATCCCCTTCTGCCACTGCCAAGTGCTGCCTCTGGGTCCTGCCACCAGTGTGCAGTCACTGCCAGGTAGGTGTGCTGGGCGTTTCTGGCAGACCACAGGTCAGTGGTGAAGTGGACCGTGGCCCCCCTAGCCCCTGCCATCAGCTCCCTCACCCGCTTCTTCAAAGTCCTGTACAGCTGTGGCACCACGGTCCAACTCCGGGCGGAGCAGGAAGGCATCTTAACGTTGGGGGCCAGGAACCCAATCAGCAGCTGGAAGCCCTTGTCCTCCACAATTGACAAGGGCTGACCATCCAGGGCAATCATTTCTGCCAACAGGCATTTGGCTTTCCCTTGGAAGTAAGCACCACAGCTCCCTGCCGATGGCCTGGTCAGATCCCCCCACCCCATCTCCTCCATGGTCGACTGACGGCGCTCCTGAGTAGGCTCCTCCTGCTCTTCTGCCCCCATACTGCTCCTGCTGCTAGAGGCAGCAGCAGTTGGTGTAGGATGCTGGCCCGCTGAAGGAGCCAGGCAACTGGCCGCTGCAGTTGGGAACCCGCTGGCATCCACTTGCCCTGCCTTCCCACAGAGCAACAGAGCACTGTGGCATGCATTGAGGTGCCTCGCCATTGCAGTTGTCCCAAGGTTGGCGACTACCTGCCCACGCTTCACCACCTTATTGCACAGTGTGTGCACTGCACCTCTCTGGGATCATCTGCCCTCACCGGCTTAAAATGATCCCAGACTGAGGATTTTTTTTCCCCTCCTGCCTTGCCTGCCCCGGCAGACGTACTGCTGCCAGCGCTGCTGGGAGGGGGAGAACTTTGTGGCACTGGTGACTTAGCTCTGGGAGCAGGGTCAGACATCACCTCGGGTACAGACATCTCCTCTGCGGCACTAGTGTCTGCCTCTTCCTCACTATCCACAATCACAGTGATGTCCCATGAAGGGGAGTACTGGGACCCTGAGGCTAGACTTCCCGTGTCCGCCATGCTGCTGGCACTCTCCCTGTGCCCCCCTCTGTAGCTGCTAGTGCTGCTGCTGCTGCTGCTGCTCCTCTCCCTACTGACATTGCCCAGGGATCGGGCCCTACCTCTAGCAGCCGGGGTAGGATCCACCAGCTCTGGACTGCTGGGGATCGCCTCGACAGTGGGGGACATTGGTGGCCCTGGAGGAACATCTGAAGCAGCACCAGCACCTGCTCCAGAACCACCAGCAGCAGAGACAGATGCAGCCTCAAATCCTGCAGGCCTTCCAGTGCCCTGCGTGTCAGTGGAGGAGGGCACTGCCACTGCCAGGAGGCGACGCTGAGCCACTGAAGCCTGTTGCCCTAAAGCAGGCCTGCTGAGTTTGGGAGGGGGTGATGTGCTCTGCCTCTGGCTACTGCTACTGCCTGCTGCCACTCACCTGGCACGGCCCCTCCCACCTCTGGCACGTGCCCCATTGTCTCCCCTACAGGCTGCAGATCGGCCTCTCCTTCCCTTCTCCATTTCTCCCTCCAAAATTTTATATATATATATATATATATATATATATATATATATATATATATACACACACACACACACACACACAC
>QEPC01011744.1:223123-243928 GCA_003113815.1 Sphenodon punctatus
AAGATGCGGCAGCATGGAGGAGCTGGCTGACAGGAAAAGAGCTGGTGTGAATGGGGATCTGCTGTGACTTCTCTCGCGCATGTCAGGGCAGGAATTTGCACCCTGACATGCGTGAGAGAAGCCACGGCAGATCCCCATTTGCACCAGCTCTTTTCCTGTCAGCCAGCTCCTCCATGCTGCCGCATCTTCTCTCGCCCCTCTCTCTGACACCATCACCGCTGCCACAGATGGCAATTCACTCTTATATTAGGTGTAGAGGGGGAGCTGTGTGTGGCTGGGACTAGAGGAGGGGAGGGCCCCCACTGGAGGATTGCCCTGCCACTCAAGCCTGCATCCCTCCCTCCCACAGGTAATCAAGGCAAGGCAGGGCCCGGAGGGCACCAGCCCTTGGGCGACACCCAAAGGGTGTCGGCCGTTGGTCGGGTCATTCGTCGTGGCTGTGGGCAGGGACTCTGCTGGAGAAGAAGCAGGTTTGGGCTATGGACTTGGGCTCCTCGCCGCGCTCGACCCAGGAGATGCTGCTGCGCCTCCAATTCTAACGACCAGCCGTTGAGACAAGAAGCTGGGTGGAGTTGTAAGGTGGGCACCCCCCCCCCCTTTTTCTTTGTGTACCTGGGAGTGAGTCTTCCATCGGGGATCCCAGCAGGACTTCCCCCAGGTGCGAGCGGGGCTAGGTCTCTGCTTGATTCCCCCGGCTGAGTATGGCTGGCAAGGGTGTTGTTAAAAAGAAGGGCCAGGTGGTTCCACTCACTCCTGCCCAATCTACCCAGCACTCTCTTGAAAACTTTCATTTTCTTCGCTCTCAACGTCAGCCCTCGGCGAGTTCAACTGCCTTGCTTTCCCCTAAGGTCCTGACTGGTGAGGAGTCGGAGGGGTGTGCGGACATGGTGGAACCATCCCCAGGTTTGGGTGGCCTGGAACCCGAATAAGTGTGCCTTGATCCCTTTGTGGCTCAGAGGGCATCGAGCCAAGCTCCAGCGGGTGCCCCTTTACCAGACACGTTGAATTCAACATGCTGTGATTTGCTTAATAGACAATGTTCACTGCTAGAGTCTCTAATGGTTCAATTACTTCAGAAACTTGGGGGTATTGTTACTCTGATGCAGGGTCAGCATGGACTATTGCAGGACATTGCTAGAGATGTGGCAGATCTAAAACTGCAAGCTAGGGGGGTCCCAATCACTCTGAGTTCCAATCTGCCCCCTTTGCAACATCATGATTTTGTGCCGCCCCAGGGGCTAAGTGCTGTTGGCCCTGTTGGAAATAGGGCACAGGCGGCAGTTTCTGTACCCGTTTTGGGAAACAGTGATGAAGTATCTTATAACTCCAATAGACTGGTTCCCATTGTTGGCACTGTAGCTTTTAGAGTTCAGCCTTTAACAAATGGGTTTTTCCCTGCCTGGAACTCTAAAGTAGCAATAGCCCATTATTTGGAGTAGATTATGGGTTGGGTGCCTCCTGGGGCTATTGGTTTCTTTCAGTTACTCCCCTCTTACAGATACCTTCAAAGCTTTATTGTGTTTTTTAGGATGCCTTGTTTTGCTTCCATAATTCTTTCTCAAGCCCATTTATTGTCTACATGGGGAGTTCATGTTGCTGAAGTTTTTAGAGAGCTGGTAATTCACCCCCTTGCCCCATACCCAGTTAACCATCAGATGGGGTCTTCAGTGTCCCCTGTCTTAGCAGTGATTCAGTCCCAGGTCAGATTCAGTCAGATTCAGTCCCGCAGTTACCCTCTATCCAGGTTAGACTACAGAACCTTGCTCAGGGGATCGATAGAGGGAGAGATCTGTTGTCTGAAATCCTGGCTGATGATGGCTTGGAGGTAGGCTCTTGTGTTCCTGCCACTGCAGCTTCAGCCCCTGGGTTAGGTATGGTGTCCTCTACACCAGGTTCCTCTGCCTCTGGCAATCCGGCAGGGTCTGATTTTGATTTAACACACTCTCAACTGACATATCCAGCCCTTCTCCTAATGTGGTTGTGTGCCCCCCTTTACAGGGTTCACAGGAAGCCTCATTGGAGGTTTATAACCTAGGGCCTAATACATGCTGAGTAGCTCCACACCCCCTTCAGGCTCAGGATCAGTCAGCCGTTATCAGTGTCTGTGCATGGAACATAGCTGGGTGGTATTCTCGGATCCAGGACAAGTTGTTTATACATTTTCTTAGGGATTTCGACATCATTTTTCTTTCTGAAACCTGGACCCAAGACAGTCTTGTTTTGGCTGGGTTTCAGGGTCCCAGCGGTGTCTTATGCAGGTCATGGCCATCTTTGTGGGGGAATAGCTTGTTTAATTTCCAATAGTTTGGGGTTTAGGCTGGTGGAGTCTGTTGTTCTCTCCCCTATTGATATTGCTGTGATAGGGAGGTGTGATTCGAAACTGTATATATTTATTTCTGTTTACATGCCCCCGGCAAATGCTGCTAGCTTCCGACGGGAGTTTGGGGCCCTATTGGAAGAGTTTGTGCAGGCCCTGCAGGCTAAATACCCTTTTGCCTTTCTCCTTTTGACTGGTGATCTAAATGCCAGTTTGGGCTCTGAGCCAGAGGTTCTTCTTGCTCATTGTTCTACACTTGATCCTGACTCGGAGATTTTGCATCGCTGTTCCAAGGACATTTTAATTAATGCATCCGGGCCCAAATGTGCAACCCTGATAACCAACACCAACCTGCAGCTTTTAAATGGGGCTTTCCCCAGGGATTTGGAAAGGGAGTTTACCTTTGTCTCCCATCAGGGAAATAGTGTGGTTGATTACATAGCCGTGTCCCCGGTCCTATTACCTCATATAATTAGTTTTTCGGTAGGCCAGGAACTCTATAGTGACCATCTCCCCCTGCTATTGTATGTCAACCAGGATAATGATGGAGTGACAGAGGCCCCTGGGGAAGTGTTTGTTGGGGATTGTACTAGATATGGTAGGTGCCCGTGGTCAAACGAACTTCATGAGGAACTGGGGGTGGCACTCAATCGTGCTCCTTGCTTGAATATAAAGGATACAGTGGTTTGCCCCATTTCATCAACAGATATGACCAGGGATTTTGTTGAGCTCACTTCCCTTCTGAAAACCAGCCTGGTCCTTCATCCAAAGAAATGGAGTGGGAGGTGGAGGGGCAAGGCCAGTTGTGCATCTTGGTATGACCAGGAGTGCAGATCCCTGAAAACCCAGGTCAGATCCCTATACCTGTCTTACAGGAGGGGGTTGACGGAAGGGGTGCCACCTGAATTTTTCCTCCTCAAAAGACAGTATCGCCTGATGATCAAGCGCAAGAAGGCTGCCCATATACTGACCGTATGGGATTCTATGCTTAAAGCGGCCCCTGATAAGGATTCTAGAGGTTTTTGGCGAGTTCTGAATGGGTCGTTGGGCAAGGCTCGTAGCCCTTGGTCTATGCCAATCCCTAGTGAGGTTTGGGTGTCCCATTTTCGTACTCTTTTTCCGGTCCAGGAAACTGCAGTGGTTACGACCGCTATGCTGATAGACCTCCCTGTTTGGCCCCCAGTCACAGAAATTGAGGTGGCCATGCATATAAAATCAATTAAGTCTGGGAAGGCGCCTGGGTTTGACTACATACCAGCGGAGCTTCTTAAGAACCATGCCGACTTGTGGGTCCCTGTTTTGGCTTCCTTTTTTACCCATTTGGACTGGATGGGTGTTTTCCCCCTGGACTGGGGCAGGGCTGTGATTTATAAAGGGGGCTCGAGGTCGGACCCAGGTAATTTTAGACCCATAAGTTTGCTCAGTATTATGGTAAAGCTGTATGCCAAGCATTTGTTGTTTATTCTTTAAAAATGGCTAGCCGAGGCCCATGTTCTGCATAGGGAGCAGGCAGGCATCCAGGCAAACAGGTCAACTCTGGATCATTGCTTGGTGTTGCTCCATCTGGCCAAAACATATATCCATGCCAATGCAAAGTTATTTTGTACCTTGGTCGATCTGAAGGTCGCCTTCGATTCTGTGGACAGAGACCTGCTATGGGCTAATTTGGCAGACTTGTCCATGGATCGAAGACTTCTTATTCTCATCCGTCTATTGCATGCCAATTCTAGTCTGGCCATTAGGTTTTCCGAGCAGGGCCACCTTACACAATGGCTCCCAATTTTTTCGGGGGTCAGACAGGGCTATATCCTGGCTCCCTCCCTTTTTAACTTTTTTCTTAACGATCTCATTCCCAGGATGTCATGCCCTGAGTTTCCCCCCCAAAAAATTGGCCTTCCATTATCTGGGCTGCCTGCTTTATGCAGATGATGCCGTCATCTTGTCCTAGACCAAGGTGGGGATTGACTGACAGCTACGACTCTATGAGCACTTTCCGATTACTGCATGAATAATAGACTTACAATTAATTACAAGGAAACTAAAGTTCTCATATTTGGGAGGGGCAAAAAGGTTTACCATTGGCGTATTGCCGCGCATTCTATAGACCAGGTTAAGTCTTACAAATACCTGGGCCTTTTCTTTCATGCGTCGCTAGGGTGGACTTGTCATCGGGATTTGGCCTTTAGCAGAGTTACAGGTACTGTGGCGGCCATTTCACATTTGTTCTCCAGGAAAGGGCAAGGTAGCTTCGTTTGTGTCACCAGGGTTATTGATGCCAAAGTTCGTGCGCAATTGTTAAAGGGGGGGGCTTTATGGGCCATTGATTTCTCTACAGCACTTAATGCCTTTCAGATTAAGATCCTTAGATCATTGATGCACATCCCAAATGGGACTCCTTCTGCAGCCATCAGAACCAAATGTGGACAACTTGCCTGGGATAGGGTAAATTGGAAGCAGGCGACATGACTGTGGCTTCGCCTTTATCAGGACCCACAGTCTGGTCTTTTGGCCCTTATTCCCTTGGACTATTTTGTCTCTACCTGGGTTAAGAGGGTTACTAGCCAACTAGTGCGTTGGGGTCTTTCAATTGAGCACTTGCAAAATGTTCATCCAGCCAGAGCTAGGAGGGAGGCCTTTGCTAGGATTGGAGACATTGGGTTTCAGGAGGATAGGGCAGAAATTGATACCTTTGCCTTTGGTCCACTTTAAACATGTTCTCCCCAATCCTGGTGTTATGGCCCCCTACTTAGCCGCTTCCTATTAGGCTAGGTGTCTTTTTTTGCTTTTTTGTACACGGTTAAATTTGCTTCCTACCTGCCTCTTAGAGGGCCGTTATGCGGGAACCCCCTTTGGGGATAGGTTATGCCCATATGATCGTTTGGAGACGAAACTGTGGACCATATTTTGTTTACGTGCCATCTTTACGATTTGCCCTGTGAGCAAATTCTGTGCCCTTATATTGACCAATTTCCTGGTAGGTCCTATTACAAACCTTTGTGTATTCTGTTATCTGTTTCTAAACAGAAACATCTGGATGCTGTATCTTCCTTTTTAGTTCAGGAATTTTAGCTAAAAAATAGATTTCTTAGGATTCTGCCTGCAGAGCAGGTTACCTCACCCTTGTATGGAGGTGGTGTGGCTCTATAGTGGAAATGAATAGTATTATTGGAACTGCTGTGTATACTTGTTTTTATTTGTTTTTTATACATATCTTTATCAAATCTGTATTTCTTGTATGAATTTTACCTCTTTGGTCTCTTGTTGTTGTTATTATTTGTTAATTATTATTTATTATTGTTGTTTGTCCATGCAATGTCCTTTGGGTCACGCAAAAAATAAAATAAACTCTTATATTAACTTGGGAAGCTTCCTACAACAAAACCAGTGTCCAGGTCTGTAATTCGAGTGTGGCTGGCAGCGCTGCCTTCCCTGAACTGTTGTCGATGGTGGTGATGATGACGGTGATAGTGGGGGGTCCCAGTTCATCCAGCATTTCAGTCCTTATCCACAAAGCACGTTTCTGAATACTCTGCCAGCCGATCTCTTCCACCTGGCACACAAAGAGGCTACCCAATTGCTCCTTTCCACAGTCCTTGTATAGGTGAGGTCCCATGTGGGATTCCAAGAAGCTGATACCTTCACAGGCCTGCTGTCTCCTTAGCAGCCATGCCTCCCCCCCCCCTCCCAAATGCCCTTCTCCTTTTTCAAAACCCAACCAGGATTCCGGCCCCCACCAAGACAGAGTCTGGATTTTTACTGGCTCACATCAGCGTTCCATTTCAAGAGGAGAGGGGGAAGGAGAGTTAGAAAACCACTCCTGACAGGGCTGACTAGCTCTACTACACCATCATCTCCCCATTGTCCTCTCAAGTGCTCTTCCTGGGAGAAAACCAGGAAAGAAGTGCCTGGGGCTTGAAGACTGGTCTCGTTGGGTGTTTTTAAATGGATGTGGGGGCAAACTGCCCCCAGAGCTGTTCCAGGGTTGAACCCCCCTGTCAGTCCACCCCCAGCCTTGCCTGGATCCGCTTTAGATGGATCCAGTGGGTTCCCCTGGCCACTGTCTGCCAACATGGTGCCTCTTAACACACCATAGAGTTGCAGGCAATCACCTGGCACTCTGGTTGTTGCCCTCAACTCTACGGTGTTGCCAGGGAAATAGCCCACCGGGAGTGGAGCTGTAGCATGGGTCCACTGAGCAGACAGACAGCAGCTCCACTCCAGGCTGATGCCCCAGGTTTGGCCTGCCTGCTCTTCTGGCAACACTTCAGGGTGTTCCAGAGTGCCACAAGCGGGGCTGTGAGCCTGCTCCACTTCCACATCTGGTGAGCTGCCTTCAGACAGACTAGCCAGCCTGGGGGTGAAGTGGGCTGGTGCAGCTGTCCCCAGAGCTGCCATCCATCTCTCATGAAAGAGAGACTTTGGTCCCCTTAAAGAGAGACAGTGGGATTCAGTAGGGGTGTGCATGTCGTTTTCATTATTAAACAATACCAATACCGATAACAAAAACGATATCAAAAATTATACCAAAAATGATAACAATAACAACAACGAAAACAAAAATGACATTGTCGTTAATAGTGATAACAAAAATGGCATTTCTGAATAATGAAAATGAAAATGAAAAACAAAAATGACATGGAGACCTGGTGCACACCCCTAGGATTCAGCATTACTGTTCGGAGGTATGGTCCAAAAACAGGGCATCGCTCACCTTAAGTGGGACCATGGAATTTTTCCATAAAAGCAAAGCAATCTCATCTAGGGCTGGACTGTTGGGTGGTATGGAGAAGCATAGAATCAATAGGGGCTGAAGGCTCCTCAAAAGTCACCTTGTCCAACCCTTTGCACTGTGACAGGATCCCCCAGGCCTAAACCAGTCCTAGCTGGTTTATATCCATCCTCCTAACAACTTCCTCAGGCAATCTGTTCTGTTGGCCGGCTGTTGTCAGTGTCAGAGCCAGGGAAGTTGGGGCCCATCCTAACCTAGGAATGTTTGACAGACACAGCCTGACTCACGCATTAGAAAAAGAAAAATGTTACCATAATTAGTTTTTGAAGTTTGGTTATATGTAGCATCCTAAATATCCAATTCAGGGGCCAAGGCTCCCTACATTGCAGGTGTTATGGACCCATATGTTACACACATATTGTTTGTAGTTTATTCATGAGTTCCATATGCTGGGGGCACCTGCATTATTAATTATTAATTATTATTATTATTATTATTATTATTATTATTATATAGTGCCACATGTAAGGCTTCACATGGCCCCGTGGCTATCTGGGGCCCCGCGTTTGCATGGCTGGGCAGCAGGCTGCAGCCAGCTTCTCCCTCAATAACTTCTTCTGCTGGTGATCCCGAGCGCTTGTGTGGAAGGGGTTGCCGCTTGGAAACTGCAGAGGGCTAGCTTTTGGACCTAATGAGATGGCTGCCGTGAAGAGCGGGTGAGCTGCCAGATTGGGAACAGGAACAGCTGCGAGGCACACATATGGGATTTAATCCCGAGCACAGTAGGCACCGTGCCCTTGTGCGTGCGGTCTTAGGCGTGGGTGAGACTGAGGGCAGGTCTCTTTGTGCTGTCTGGAGGAGTGTTTAGGATATTAGATCCTTGCTTTGAGGTGAGATTTTGCTATCCTTGGACAAGTTATGATGGATAAGAAGCGTGGCGGGATTTCAAACTCCCCAATGGGATCTGCAGAACAGCTGTGTCTTAAACAGACAAGAACTTTGGACTTTGCTACGCATACAGTAGGCAAGCAGCCCCCCCGTGCTGCTATCTAACAGGTTTGAATGCCTGGGGGTGGAATTAGAGGAGGAGGATGTTGGACAAGACCTTTCCCCCAGGGGGACAGCTTTGGAATTTCAACAGACGGGCGCAGGAGACCTTGCCCCAGCCGCCAGGGTGGCAAGGGCTGCGACGGTGTGCTCATTAGAGACTACAATTGGTCAGTGTTGCCATCAGTTACTGGCCTTAACCTCCTTGCTCCAAGATAATATGAAGAGCTGGGGAAAGGTGCTGGGCCAAATCAACTGACAGCTACAGGGACTAATTGCCAACTGTAATGCTGTACTGGAGGACGGAAGGAGGCCAGAAGGCTTCCCCCCTGCTCATCGAGAGGAGGACACTATTGCTGGGGTTCCTCCTCCTAATGGGAAGATCGGGCGGGTCTCCCGTGCTAGATCCAGACTTCGGGGGAGGGGGGATAGATGTAATGCAAGTAGCAAAATGATAATTGTAACATCTGCCATCCAAATCACTGCCCGGCCTTTGTGGAATGGAGTAATTCTGAGCTGGGCCGATAAAAATATGACTGCTCGCAACCTTTCCTTTTTAAACGGGCTCTAAGGTAGACCCAAATGAAATTGTTAAGATAGTGCCCATCAGGAAATTGGTTGATGTTAAAAGCTTCAAACTTCATTTTTAGGATCATGATTGGGTTACAAGGCTATTTTGCTTGAGGCGCTCCTTGCTTCATTGGGGTGTTTCAATAGATAGGGTTTTTTATTTTTCAGATATGGAGCATTTGGCTCCCACCCAGAGACAGCGGGGATATGGCCTACTTTTAGATTCACCAACCCCTGATCCTGTGGGCACTGATGGCTTTTCTACTTTGGATGGCTTTTCTACTACCCAGGGGGGTAGTAGAAGGATGCAATCTGCTGTTATTGGCAGGCTTCTGTGTGGTAAAACAGACCCAGTAGATAATCCTGGGGCAGCCCCTGTCCCACAAGAGATTGGGGTTGCTACCCTCTAGTCCCTCAAAACTAGTCTTGGGTTGAGGCTCTTTGAAGCCTGCTTAAGTCTGTCTTCTGGTAAGGTCAGTGATTCAGGAATGTAGGATCTTTTTGCTGAATTATCTCCTGCTGATCAGGATTTATTAATTGACAGGCTGCTTCTGTTTCAGGATAAACTGCTTTGTAAGGAGCCTGTCTCTAGTGTTGAGGGGGGGAGCACTGTGCTGATGTTGACCCAACTCCCCCAACTGAAATGGAAGTCTCCACCCTTCCGCAGCTGGGGGTCATGGGCCAGGTAGAAGAAAGGAGAAGGGCTCATTCTCAGGAGGCAACTCCTGTAGCTTTTCAATATGGGGTGGGTGGGTGTGATAGTATTGAGGGACTCGCCCCCCCCCAGGCTTCTTTATGGGGAAATGATAAGCCTGCCATTTGTGCAGGAAGTGAGATTAGGAAGCCAAGAGGGGAATTGCGATCCCTCTCAAATAAGGTGGGCAATGGAAACAGAAACAGATTTGGTTTAGTTCAATCGAATGGAGAGGATGCTCAAATTTTTATGTCCTCGGTCACAAGAGGACCGAGCAAGGAGGGGCAGCGGGGTTTAGAAAATACCTTTATGGACCAGGATTGACCATGGGTCTATCAGACTTGTGATCAATTGAGAACAAATCTGAAGATTTTATCCTGGAATATTGCTGGTTGGTATTGGCTCTTGAACCAAGAAGTATGAGCTTTTATACAGAATTTTGATGTTATCTGTATTCAAGAATCATGGCTTGAGTTAAAAGGGATAAAGACATAAAGATTTAAAACAGTCCCTACCTACAAGTCAAGACAAACAGCCTGCACCTTCAGAGTTAAAAAGGGGAAAGATGCATAGAAGTTGCCGGGAGAGAGGGGAAAGATGCGTAGAACACACAAGAATCTCCCAGAAGTACCCCACTATTGTGGAAAAAAATGGAAAATTTTATTTCCATCAGGCACGTGAGGCCACACAATGCAATGCTAATGTATTCAATGTTATTACAGTTGGTTTGTAAGTTGTTAATGTTGTTCAGGTTATATGTAGTTTTGTCAGGACCAGAAACGATAACCAGATATAAACACTATGCAATCCATGTCCACACACACAGTAATGAGCGAGACAAAGAGACCAACAGTCAGGAAAAAACAAAACAACACAAAACACAAACACCCCAATGGAAGCAACAATAGGGAAACCCCCATTCATAAGATTTCTCTCTTTGAACTTTAAGGACCGAAATCATCCCGTAAAGAGAAAGAAAGTGGCAGAATTTATCACTGACCACGAAGTAGGGGTTTCCTTCTTACAAGAACCCCACCTGATTCAAAAAGACCTGGGAAGGTTCACGTTTAGAGGAATGGGAGAAACATACGCAGCATGTGGGGAAAAGAAGAAAGCAGGAGTCCTCATAGGATTCACAACCACAGCTGATTTTAAATTAACAGAACAAAAAAAAAGGTAAAGAAGGCAGATTCCTGTTACTAAAGGGCATACTTAAAACCCAACCAGTAACATTAGTCAATGTATATGCCCCAAATGAGAACACACACCAATTCTTCCAAAAGTATATACCTTTAATCTCCCAACATGCAGAGGGAATGCTAATCATCCAAGGAGACTTCAACTCCCCATTAACAGCACTAGATCATTCTACCAGAGCACAACTTACATGTGCCCAAAAACACATAGCAGCGACTTTATTCCAGCATGATCTTATAGATGCTTGGAGATGCTTAAACCCTACAACAAGGAGCTACACATTCCACTCAAACAGACACAACACATACACAAAAATAGATCACTTGATTTTAGAAAAAGGGTGAAAACAGATGCTAATTACCCTTTAACCACCGTTGGTGGTCATTTATGCATGTTTCAGGGCTGCATAAGGCACCAATACAGCCCTGCAAAATGCATAAATAACCACCAAGAGTGGTTAAAAGGTGGTTAGCATCATGTCTGTTTTCACCAAAAGATACAGTACATAAATGCTCCAAAAGTGAGATAATACCCATCACCTTGTCAGACCACAATGTGCTAATCACCATGCTTTAATGGAACACGCCCACACAGCTGGAATCCTGAAGCTGGCAGTTAGATAGGGGAATATTAAAAAGTGAATTGATAAAAAACCAGATCGAGGAAGAACTCAAGGAATACTTTGACATAAACGTAGGATCAGTACAATCCCCCCAGACACTCTGGGAAGCAATGAAAGCTGTGATAAGGGGCAAATTCATAGCCATAAAAGCAAAAATAAACAGAATGAGAAGAGGAAGGAATGAAGCCCTCTGCACTCAGCTAAAACATTTAGAAACAGAAAACAGTAGGTTTCCCACAAAAAGCAATCAAATAGAAATACAAAAAATACGCTGTGAAATAGAAGCAATAGAAATGCAAAAAATTACACAACTGAGAAAAACTAAAAGCTTTTATTTTCAAAACTGCAACAAACCAGGAAGAGCTTTAGCTCAACTAACAAAAAGAAAAGAGCAAAAAAGCAGCTATCCCAATAATAAAGCTCCAGGATGGACACAAAACAAATAAACAGCAGGAAATACAAAAAACTTTCATGGAGTTTTATCAAAAACTTTATACATCCTCGAATCCAGACCCTGAAAAAATAAAGAATTCATTAGTAAATATAATATCCCTAAATTTAATATAGACCAACTAAAATATCTTAACTCCCCAATAACAGACAAAGAAATTAAGCAAACCATTAAAGATTTAAAAAGGAACAAAGCAGGCGGACCAGATGGCCTGCCCACAGAATTTTACAAGACATTCGGCAAAATTATCATTCCACACCTAACAACCACACTTAACAATATCATGAATACTCAAAAAATACCAGCAACATTCTATGAAGCAGTTATCACCTTAATACCTAAACCAGGCAGAGATGCGGAAGAATGCAGTAACTATAGACCAATATCCCTATTAAACACAGATTATAAAATATTTACAAAAACACTAGCTTGGCAGCAATAATTGGTGAGGGAATCCACACTGATCAAATGGGATTTATCCCAAACAGGCTAGGAATAGATAACATAAGAAGGACAGTCAATTTGATATATGCAGCCCAAAAAAAAAACCAAACAACACTAATACTGGCAGCAGATGTGGAGAAGGTCTTTGACAGGGCGGAACCAGAGTGCTTATATAAAGTATTAGAACAAATGGGAATTAAAGGTAACTTCGTAAGAGCAATTAAAGTTATTAATCTAAATCCAAGATCTCAACTATTAATCAATGAAAAATTATCAGACTCATTTTCCCTTACCAGAGAGACCAGACAAGGCTGCCCACGATCCCCACTATTATTTAATATCACATTAGAACTCTTAGCATGTGACATAAGACAAGATCAAGAGATCACGGGAATACAAATAGAACAAACACACCACAAACTATCCTTGTTTGCAGATGACATGTTACTATACATCACGAGGCCACAAACGACGGTACCAAAAATTCTTTCACTCATAAACCAATTTAGCAAAGTCTCAGGATATAAAATTAACCCCCCAAAATCACAGGCACTTATACTCACAAAAAATAAGCAAGCGGCACAAGCTATTGCAGAACAAACACCATTTGCGATCAAATATTTAGGAGTAAACATCACAAAAGCCCACACAAAGTTATATAAAGCAAACTTCCCTCCTATATTAAATCAAATCTGCAACGAGATTGCAACATGGCAAAGGCTCAAAACATCTTGGTTAGGAAACATAAACCTGTTTAAAATGATAGCGTTACCCAAGATTCTTTACAAGGCTATGACCCTACCAATACAACTCCCACCCAAATTCATAAAACAATGTGAGCGAGCCATGCTGGAAGCAGTGTGGAAGAGCAAAAAACACAGAATCAATAAACAAACACTAACCAGGAGGAAAGAGAAGGGTGGCGTTAACATGCCAGCCGCGAAAACTTACCTCAAGGCAGCGGCACTCAGAACACTAAGGTACTGGTACCATCCCACAACAAACATCACATGGGTAGAAATAGAAAAAAAGTTATTAGAAAGCACAAGCATACAAGAAATGATAACTAACCATGAAAAAGCAAAATCAAAGAAAATATCAGATCACCCATTTGCATATGCTACTATACAGCATTGGCACCAGACACAAAAAAACCCTAAAAATATCCCTAGAAGCGTCACCTTACACACCCATAAACACTCAAGCACTGAGCAGAGGCAAAATAGCAGAAGACTTGAGAAAAACATTAAACAAATGCAGTATATACAGAGCAAACAATTATTCAAGGACAGCCATTTCACAACACTACAGGAATTGCAAGAAAAAAACAAAACTAGAATAGATACACTACAATGCCTACAACTAAAAAATATATTCACTGATTAAAACAAAATACAACATTACTCGAGAAAACCTACAACGCTAGAAAAAACATTACTCAGCCACACCAAAAACAAGGGTTTACTAGCAAGGATTTATGGGCACTGGTCGAGGCCGAAGCCAGTGAACCAATTATAGAGAGAGAGAAAAATGGGAACAGGACCTGGGGAAAAGATTTGATAAACAGCAGATTGACAGGATAGGGCACCAAATGCACAGTTGTGCAACTTCATTAGAAATTAAAGAAATCCAAATCAAAGTAGTCCTAAGATATTATTTAACCTCGACATATTTCAAAAAAATAGGTGGCTCGGGCCTTGACCAGTGCTGGAGGGGTTGTGGAGAACGCGGCACGTACTTGCATTGTTGGTAGTCATGCCCCAAGGTACAACAATTATGGCACACAGTTTGGACATATATGAAAAAAGCCACGGGCCTTACTGTGCCTTTCCGACCAGAGACCACGTTGCTTGGATTGTACCCAGAAATACCACTTATGAAACACCACCAAGAGACTTGCACACCAATGATACTAGCTGGACTGAACATTATAGCATGAAGCTGGAAAACAGCAAAGAACTTAACAGAAACCGAATGGGTAAAGAGACTCTGGTACATGTACTCAATGGAGAAAATAGCAGCAACACAGGAAAACAAATCAAAAAAATTCACCACAAGATGGTTCTCCTGCATCGAAAGTATACAAGGACACACAATCAAAGAAGAAACAGGATCTTACCTGGTGGACTATAATATATGAAAAGGTCAACAAAAATGTCCTGACAGACTTTGTTAATTTGTTAGTAGATATAGCTATGTATATGTGAATGTTGAATGTTTAATATTTGAATAATAAAAAGTTTTTAAAAAAATAAAAGAATAAAAAAAGAATCATGGCTTGAGAACAGCTCCCTTTTATCATTGCCCGATTTCTAGATCTGGCAATGTCCAGCCACCAGGGAAGCCAAGATTGGCCAAGCCTCTGGTGGTCTTTTGACTTTGGTGAAAAACTCGTTCCCTGCTCGAGGTGAAATAGTACCTAATGTCCCTGGGAATATTTTGGCTGTACTTTTCTTTTGATACCAACAATAAGATTCTGTTGTTGAACGTCTATTTGCCATCTAGTTCTGGCCTTGTTGTGACATTTTGGTCGCAACTGGAAAACTTTATAGTTACCCTTGAGGATGATTATCCGGGGCATTCCATTATTCTGGCATGTGATTTCAATTCTAGGATTGGCAATAACCACCGTAGGCAAGCCAAAATATTGGGGGTAGCGATTACGGATGACTTTTTCTTTCCCCCACACAGCTCCAAATACGAGGAGCTGAACCCTAATGGCATCCTTTTTCTTAAATTTCTTAACGCAGGTCGGTGGAAAATCTTGAATGGAGGAAGCGTCTCTGATCCCACCGGCCAGTACACTTTTATTTCAAAGATTGGACATAGTGTGATAGATTTTTGTGTGTCCAAGAGCAGTTTTTGGATAACTGCTCTGACTTTAATGTATTAGTAGAGGGTTTCAGTGACCACCTTCCTATTTTGTTGACGTTTGAACTGCCATTGAGTTCTGACCCTAAGTCGGACAACCTGGCTCCCCTCTTGCAGGGTGATAGCTGCACTTCTTACTACCAGGTGCGCTGGACTGATAAAGTGCAGAAGAAATGTCTTGCTTATTACACACAGGATAATATTCTTGGTGCAAGGCATCATTTTTTGGATCTTAGCCAAGATGAAACCGGATTGATTCTATCTTCAGTTGAAGACATGCTGAGGCAGTTTGGCAAGCACTTGACAAATGACAGTTCCCCGGACCATTCGGTGCCAGTTCAGTCCATCACACCTCAATGGTTCGATGAGGACTGTCTTAGTCAAAGAACCAGTCTTAGATTATGTGCACCATCATTTAAAAAGTCATCAGATGAGGCTACTTTAGCCCAATATATCAATGAGAAAGGTATCTATAAAAAACTGATAAAAGAAAAGAAAACTTTATTTCAGCAGAATGCCTGGAAAGCCCTGGCCGCTGTGGGTAAGAATGGCGATCAGGGTCAATTTGGGGCCTTAGTTAGGCTGGGCTATTGGTCTCCCTATTCTCAGGCGATTTCCTATTTGGAAACATGGTGCTTCTATTCTCCAGCATGAGCTATTTAGGGCTATTCTGTCTTGACCCCCCGTGACGCAGGATGAAATCAGATCCTTGCTCTCCAAGTTTAAGGCCCAAAGGGCTCCTGGGATTGATGGAATCCTGGTGGATTTATTTAATCAAAACTTGGATTGGTGGATCCTAATTTTTGCCAAGTTATTCACCACTATTAGTGAATGTGGCCTGATTCCGGCATGAACCAGAGGCTGATACTTCTGGTCCATGTTTTGTACCACCAGACTATGCTAAGAATCAGGGCAGGGTCTGGAAATTGTGTTTCAAAAGCAATTTCAGTCTCTAATGGTGTGAAACAGAGCTGTGTTCTTGCCCCCTTTTTATTCAATTTCTTTATAAATGGGATTGTTTCAACATTGAAGGGGGATTTTTTTCTCCCAGCCAAGGTTCAGTCTAAGGCTGTTCCCATTCTCCTTTATGCGGACAATATGGTCCTTCTATCCCCGTTCACCTTGGGGATGAATAGTACATTAGTAGCGGCGGAACTGTTCTGTAGAGAGTCTAAGCTGAGGCTGAATTATGATAAATCTAAGGTGCTGGTAGCAGGTAGGCGCCTTACCAACCAAAAATGGATCCTTGATGAGGTAGGGTTGGAGCAAGTAAATACTTACCACTATTTAGGATTGCTTTATAACGCCACTGCCTCCTGGCAAGATCATATTATGGTGGCCAGGTTAAAAATGAGACAGGCCATTACTGGCCTTTTGAGGTTCTGGCATCTCCATGGAGGCCGGTCTATCCCCCTCGCATTGGAAATCTATAATCTAAAATCTAAACCCGGTACTCTGTTTGGAGCAGAGTTGTGGGGTTTTTTTTGTCTCTGACCTCCTTGAACCCGTTCAGAACCATTTATTAAGATCTCTTTTGGGTGTCTCTATTTCCACTCCAGCCTGTCTTCTCCGGCTGGAAACTGGGACCTTACCAATGAGAGTCAAGGTGCTTGAGCCCCCAATAATATTTTGGTTTAGAATGGAAGCCATGTCTGAGGACAGGCTTCCACATAAGTGTCTCAAGGAAGCTGACTCATGGATGTCCCCCGGACATTGGCTGGATAGAGTAGTGACCCATTTACACGATCTTGGTTTGTCAAGGGCAATGCTCAGGACTCTATCAAACACCAAGCAGAATTTGGTCATAAAAAAGCAACTTGATGACCAAGCCATCCAGGCAGATCTAAGGACAATTCAGGCTCTCAAAAGTGTGTCTTTTTATAGCACATTTAAACATTCCTCTGGTTGTGAACTCTTTCTCAAACTGCTAGATGATCCAAAGATTCACAGAGCTATGACCTTGCTAAGGTTTGATTTGCTACCTACCCGAGTCCTCACTAGGAGACCATATGAAGGAAGGCTCTGCTGTTGCAATTTGGGGCAAGTGGAGGACCTGTTGCACATGGTATTTTTATGCCCACTCACCGCATTTCTGAGAGAGGTGCACCTGGCTCCCTGGTTAGCCTTACCGCCTCACTCTTCCCCTTTGCAATTGTTGCAGTTCTGCCTGGGGTCAAATTCCATTGAACTGATGCGCAGTGTTGCTGTTTTCACCCATAAGCTTAGTGAACGTGGGAGCTGAAAGTTGCAGATCCAGAGGGATTCTGCAAAGATTGAAATTACTGGGATCTGAGCTGTTGTACTTATATACTTATATAGGGATATTATTGGGTTACTATGTTCTGTTTCCCTGATTTTAGTTGGGAGTGTACTATTTGATTATAACTTCCTACCTTTTTTGTTCATCTGTTTATCTTTTATCTGGCGGCCTTCACCACTATCTTTTGTTTATCTTTTGTAATTTTATCATCTTTTTTTACTACTTAATATCTCTAATATTATTTATTTATGTATTTATTTTGTCAATTTGTATCCCGCCCCTCCTGAGAACAGCTCGGGGCGGCGGACAATTTCAAAAACATAAAATACAATTATAAAAATATATTAAAACACTCATAAAATCACCACAATAAAACAGGCTGGGATAATACTAAAAATACAATAAATAAGGGTGGCAGGAGTTAAAAAAACACCTAATCCCCCCTCCCCCCCCTCCCCAAAGGCCTAGGAGAACTGCCAGGTCTTACATATTCACTGGAATATTAAAAGGCTTGGGGCCAGGTGAGCTTCCTCCGGAAGAGAATTCCAAAGGCGCGGCCTGGCCACCGAGAATGCCCTCTCCATTGTGGTCCCCCGCTTAACACAGGGGACCTCCAAGAAGGCACCCCTGGCTGACCGAAGGAGCCGCTCTGGGGCACGGAGAGGGAAGGTGGTCCCTGAGGTATGAGGGGCCCAGACCGTGAAGGGCCTTATAGATTAACACCAATACCTTGAACCTGGTACGGCACGCTATTGGCAGCCAGTGCAGAGTCCGGAGCACAGGTGTTATGTCCTCCCGATGGCCCATCACTGACAGGAGACGGGCCGCCGCATTCTGCACTAGCTGCAGCCTCCAAACCAGGAACCAGGGAAGCCCCACATAGAGCATGTTGCAGTAGTCCAGCCTCGAGGTGATGAAGGCATGGAGGAGGGAGGCCAGGTCCAGGCTGAAGATGTACGGATGCAGTCTCCGCACCATATATAACTGACAGAAAGCAGCCTTCACCACTACCTCCACCTGCCGCTCCAGGCAGAGATCTGCATCCAGAATCACCCCCAGACTCCTAACCTGCTGAGCTATGGGAGGGCGAACCCCCCAATCAGGGGGGGGCGATACCTCCCTCACTCTCCCCACCAACATCACCTCCATTTTATCAGGGTTGAGCTTCAGTCTGCTCTGCCACATCCATTCTGCCACGGCCTCCAAACACTGGGATAGCAATGAGATGGCAGGGTCTGGGTCAGCTGAAAAAGAGAGGTACAGCTGAGTATCAACCACATATTGGTGACATCGCACCCCGAACCCTCTCACGACCTCGCTCAAGGGCTGCATATATACATTAAATAACAATGGAGACAGGATAGAACCCTGCGGAACGCCGCAGGATAAAGCACGGGGGCAAGGTGTTTCAGCTCCCAACACTACCCGCTGGCTTCTCCCCGAGAGGAATGAGCGGAACCATTCAAGAACAGTCCCGTACAGACCCCCCCAGGTCACGCAGCCGTCTCAACAGCAGCCCATGGTCCACGGTGTCAAAAGCGGCCAAGAGAACTGGCAGGATGAGAAATGTCGAACATCCTGCATCCATCTCCCGGCGGAGATTGTCGACCAAGGCCACCAACGCCGTCTCAGTGCCATAGCCAGGGCAGAACTCAGATTGAAAAGGGTCCAGGAAACCAATGCTATCTAGATGTGCCTGGAGCTGGATCGCCACCTCCCGCTCAATAACCTTCCCTAAAAAGGGGAGGTTAGAGACAGGTCGGTAGCTGGCGAGTGCGTCCACGTCCAGTGATGGTTTCTTCAGCAGAGGGCGCACCACATCCTCCTTGAGACTAGGCAACAGCCTCCCCTACTGCAAGGACGCATTAACATCCCTCACCAACACCATCCCCAACGTCTCCCTGGAGGCTTTCACCAGCCAGGACGGGCACAGGTCAAGTTCACAACTGGTGGCTCTCACAGACCCCAAGACATCCACTGCATCAGCTGGCATCACTTCCTGAAACTCCCCCCACAAAGCTGGACCGGACAGGGCCTCCACCACCTCGTGGTCTCCACCCACTGTCCCTAATCCAGAATCAAAGTTGCTCTGAATCTGAGCAATCTTGTCTGCGAAGTAGGTGACAAACTCCTCACAGCGGGCCTAGGACAACTCCCCATCCAGGCAGAGGGAGGCTGGACTGACCAGCCCCCGCACCACCCGAAACAGCTCAGCCAGGTGTGACTTCGCAGACGCTATGAGAACAGCAAGGAACTCCTTCCTTGCTGTCCTCACAGCCTCAACATAGGACCGCAAATGGGCCCTATGGAGAAGTCGGTCGGAGTCAGATCGAGTCCAACGACAGCATCACTCCAGCCTCCTGCCTACTCATGTCATACACCGCAGCCCCTCATTAAACCAAGGGGCCCTGCGGTGACGAGACAGAGGCAGAGGGCATCTCAGAGTCACCCTGTCAATGGCCTCCCCCAGCAAGATGTTCCAATTCTGGACCAGCTCATCGACAGAGTGACCGTCCAGGTCCAGGATTAACTCCCTCAGAACCTCTTGGAACCGCTGAGGTTCCATCAGCCTCCGAGGGCAGACCATTCTAACTGGTCCATTCCCCTTTTGGACGGGGTACACTGGGAGACTGGCCTGAAGGAGATATTGGTCCATCCATGACAAGGGCACAGCCTTAACCTCCCCCACTACCAGACCACCTGCCTGAAGGCCAGAGCCGAAGATCAGGTCGAGGGTATGCCCCCCCCACGTGGGTTGGGCAGGTGACCACCTGGGGAAAATCCATGGTTGCCATGGTGGCCATGAATTTTCGCTCCGCTCCTACAAGACCGGCATCAGTATGAACGTTGAAGTCCCCCAGGACCAAAGTCCTGGAGGAGCCCAGAGCCACCTCCGAGGCCAGCTCTGCTAGAGGGGTAAGGGATGCTGCCAGACAGGAAGGGGTCCGGTATACCAGCCGCACCCCTAGCTTGCCCCCAGCCAAATCAAACACCACATGGAGGGTCACAATACCTGCAATTTCCTGAACTGGATATCTCCTAACAGGCCAGTCCTCTCTAAAAACAATTGCTACACTACCTCCCCGGCCACCCTTGCAGGCCTGATGCTGTACGGCATACCCGGTCGTAACAAGATCTGTCAATGTTGATCCAGCCATCTCGTTCAGCCAGGTCTCCATAATACACACGAGGTCCACAGCCCCAGTCGAGATTATAGCCTGGACAATTGGGACCTTGTTGACAATGGACTCACGTTTAGCAGCAACAGCCCCCCACATGTGGACCCTGGACCTGGCTCCTCCCCCCACCCCAGTGGGGGGATGGCAAGCCGCACCTCCCGCAGGCACCTAGGTCCCCTCAGGGCGTGAGCCATCCAACCCGTGGACCATACCGTGCATGCCCAAGAACCACCCCTATAGCCACACCTCCCCCCTGTCCACCACAACCTGGCCCCCCAGATCTGACTGCTCACCCTGCGGCCTTTCCCCCCCTCGCCACCCCCCGCATTTACCCCCCCCAGTGCCCCCGGCCATCCTGCTGCCACCAGGGGACAGCACAAGACATATCCCCCCGCCCAGCTTCCCTCTCTCACAGGGAATGGGC
>QEPC01011744.1:263673-275910 GCA_003113815.1 Sphenodon punctatus
GGGGGGGGGGGGGGGGGGAGGGTCCATTAGTGGGGAATGTGATGAGATTGCCCTTGTCATGGATGGATCATTATCTCCTCTGGACCCAGCTCCTGGCACACGTCTGCCCCTGGAAAAATGTGGACCTGGTTAGGTTGGTTTGCCCTCAGAGACTTATGGAACCAGACCGGTTCTGGAATGCTCTTGGGAAATACCCTCTGATCTTGATGCCCACCTGCTCAATGACCTCGTTGTGTTTTGGAACACCTGGTTAACTGAGGCCATTGACCAAGCGGCTCCCAGGCATCTGGTTCCTGAACATCAGAGCCGCAGGTCTCCATGGTTTACGGAGGACATGCAGCAGTTAAAATGAGAAGGGAGGCAGTTGGAACAATGGTGGCATCATACTCATGCTAAAGCTGACATTGAGACATAGAGCTAATTTGAAAGCCTATGAGGTGGCTATGTGGGCAGCAAAGAAGTTCTTTGCTGCCATCATAGTCTCCGTGAAATCTCACCTGGCAAAGCTCTTCTGGGTGGTGAAGGGACTGGTCAGTCCAGCCTCCCTCCTCCTGGAAGTGGAGATTTCCCAGGCCCACTGTGATAGGTTTATTGATTTTTTCATGGATAAAATTGCTCGCATTTACCATGACCAGGGACCCGAGTTGACTGCACCAAAAAATCTTAAATTCTGCAACCAGTGAAGCCAAATTCTGCAAATTCACTGCAAGCATTAATATTTGCATAATTAACTTGATTTGCATAACTATGCGTGCTGCGAAGCAAATTTGCAATAGGTTTGACATAGAATCACAACTTTGCTAATCAAACACAACTTAAATCCTCTGGAATTTCAGCACCTTCCTCACGCAAACATAGGGCCTTCAGATCCCACCCACCCACAATTAATCTCCCTGGGGCCTATTTACCCTCGGGTCATGGTCAGGATTGGCTGATTCTGCGAAGACTGGCTGATTCTGCGAAAATCACTGCAAATTGCAGCAACGCAGTCAACTCAGGTCCCTGACCATGACTTTGCCACTACAAAGTTAGGGAACCAGAGGCTATGAATGCTCCAGGTTGTCCTGTTTTATGGGATCAATTTCAGTCAGTGACCCCTGCTGATACGGGGGACATCCTGGGAGCTGTTAGGGCCACAACTTGTGAAGGAGATCCTTGCCCATCCTGGTTGGTTAAGGCCAGCAGAGAGGCATTAGGGTCGGTGCTGGCATGGGTGATCAATGCCTCCCTTGAGGAGAACAGGGTCCCAGGGTCTCTTAAGGAGGCTGTGGTGTGACCCTTGCTCAAAAAACCATCACTTGACCCTGACGTCATTGCCAGCTACCAACCTATCTCTAACCTTCCCTTTTTAGGGAAGGTTATTGAGTGGGTGGTGGCCCAGAAACTCCAGGACCATCTTGACCAGGTCGGTTTTCTGGATCCCTTGCAGTCTGGTTTTCATCCAGAATATGACACCGAGACTGCGCTTGTGGCCTTAGTTGGCGATCTGTACCATGCTTAGATTTGGGACAGCCAACCCTTTTGGTCCTGTTAGACTTATCAGCTGCTTTTGATAGCGTTGACCATGTTGACTCATCTGTGGGATCATGCTGCGGTGGGCGGGATTATGTTTCTGCTCATTCCTGGCCAGAAAAACTCACTATGTGGTTCTGGGTGACGGTACATCATCTCACTGGGTTTTCACATGTGGGGTCCCCCAGGGTTCCATTTTGTCCCCTTCCTGTTCA
Organism: Sphenodon punctatus; assembly: GCA_003113815.1. NCBI lineage: Eukaryota > Metazoa > Chordata > Lepidosauria > Sphenodontia > Sphenodontidae > Sphenodon > Sphenodon punctatus. The sequence goes on from QEPC01011744.1 coordinate 265,401, forward strand.
ACTTGTATATGCAGCCCTTGGGCGAGGTCGTGAGAGCACTTGGAGTGTGTTGTCATCAATATGCTGGGACAGTTTTTATGTTGTGGCATTTAGAAAATTGGATGTTAACCTATGGAAGCTGTGGTGTATGCAAGTTATGTCATGATGTCATGAGGTCATGAGGTGACAACAGGAGCAGGGGCTGCATTTCTGTCATTCATCCATGTTGTATGTTTATGGATGTGCAGGGGAAAGTTTAAAAAGGGGGGTTTAAGAGGGAGCAAGGGATGTTGGGTGGGAGGGGGGTAAGAAGGGAGATTGGGACCGGGTGGGAGGAGGGAAGAAAGGAGCAGGGGGGTGCAGATCAGGACCGGGTCGGAGGTGGGGTAAGAAGGGAACAGGGGGGTACAGATCGGGACCAGGGGGAGGGGGAAAAGAAGGGAGCAGGGCAGGGGCAAATCGGGACCGAGTGGGAGGGGGGAAGAGGGGGGCAGATCGGGACTGGTTTGGAGGGGAGCAAGAAGGGACCAGGGCAATATCCTTTACAAAAAGCCATAAAATTCCATAATCAAAAACCCTCCAGTTTACAAAGAGAGTTAAGGCTCTTGCCAATCCAATAATGCAATAAAAAGCATTATTGAATAAAATTCAAAAATGAATGCAATAAAAAGCATTATTGCTTATTATTTGGAGCTGGGTATGGGGTCAGTGTCCCTATTGAGGCTGGGCCTCCGCCCCATGGACCTGCTCTCCATGCTGCCTCCCCATCTCCCTTGGACCTTTGCCGTGTTCCATGCCCTTCCCCCTTGTATTAAAGTTGATTTGCCCCCTTCCCCAGGTGTGTGTCTTGTTCCTCCGTGTGGCCTGGTCTCTTGTGTGGGCACCTCTTGGTGGTTGTGGCACTGTTGCCTGGTAGGGACCGGTTATCCCACACACCCCTCCTGGCATATGTGCAGCTTCTCTGCCGTATCCTTTTGGGGTCCCCCTGCTGTCCCTGGCCTGGGGTGTTTGCGGTCAGTCAGCCACCTGTCTTGGTTCCCTTCTGTCCCCCACTGGCCCGAGCTCGTCCCCCCTCCCCCCTGGTGCCTTGGACCAGAGGTACATCCCCTTGGCTGCAGTCCTGGTGCCCTGCCCCCTCCCTGCATTTGTGATGGCCCCCCCATCGGCCGCATGGATCCCTTGTTGGTGTGGGAATACCTGCAGCAGGTTTGCTGCCAGTTGGTGTGGTCTGGGGCTTCCTCCGTTCCCTGCCAGCCCAGCTGTGCTGTAGGATTCTGTTCCTGCCAGCGTGGCTGCATGTGTCCGGTTCCCGGTTCCTTGTCCGGGGGCCGTGGGATTGTGTGTGTGGGTCTTCTGCTGGGGTGTGTGTGTGTTGGGGTCCCCTGATGCATTGGGCCTCTGCCTCCCTCCCCTGTGCCCCTTCCCACCCTGCCCCCCTTCTGGGGGCCCCCCACCTCCTTGGCCATGCAGCCCTTCCCTGTATGGTTGTGTGTAGGAGGTGTCGGAGGGAGGGGGACTGTGGCATCCGGCTGTCTGGGCCTGTCATGGGGCTGGCTGGGGTCTGCTACTGTGTGTCTCCTGTCATCCCAGTTCCCTCCTACCCTGCCCGCACAGGGTCTGTCGATTCATGGGCAGAGCTGCGTGCCGCGGGTTCGTTTGCCCTCAGTCGGCCATGTTGTGCCATCGCTGTGCTGGGCAGGGCTTCCCCACCATTTGGTGTCTCGGATGTCGGTGTGAATGTCATGGGTGTTTGCTCTGTGTTTCCCGGGGTGGGTGTTTGGCCGCTGGGTGTGTGCCGGCCCCTCCCCTTCTGTCCCACAACCCCCCACAGTGCTGTCCATGTAAATATCACCTGGATTGGCACCACCGGGTGTTCGCCAGATGTGCTCACCCACCCATCTCCACCCACCGAGCCTGCCACGGCATCCATAAAAGGCCATCGTTTTCATGGCGGCATTTGGTGCACTGAATGAAACACACTACATTTTGGTATTTGCAGATATAGTTTCCTTGTATTTAGAATGGTTTCCCGTAGGGAGTGTCGACGGTGGTGGTAGAAATGTGTTGCCAGGTTCTGCATCTACTGTTCTGGTAAGGTTTTATTCCTGTTGACGTTGGGGTGTTCTGGGTGGTGGGTAGTCTGCTCCAGATGATCCATCGTGAGAGGTTCAGGGGTTTTTTGAAGGCCAGAAGAGGTGGTTCAGGGAAGATTTTTCATAAGGTTTTTTTCTCCATCAATATGGGTTGTAGCTGTTGGATGATGCCATGTATAGGTTTCAGTGTGGGGTGGTAGCTGACAACAAGAGGTGTGCAACTAGAGGGTTCCCTCTTTCTGTGTTCTAAAAGGTTCTCTCAAGAGATTTGGGTGGCTCATTCTATAATTCAGTCTACTTCTCTGTTGGAGTGTCCTTGTTTTGTGAAAGTTTTTAAGTAGGATGAGGTGAGCATCACAGGTCTGTTCGTCAGAGCAGGTTCTGTGGTGTCCGAGTATCTGAGTAGGTTACAGTACATAAAAACATCTATAAGAATACACAGAATAATCCCAAATATTGGAATACCAAAATAAACCCAAGTAAAAACAGATAAAATCCCCAACTCACAACACCCTAACTTTACCCCCACCTGCCAAATACTCGGCCAAACAAGAAAATCTTATATTGCCTCCAGCAGATGAACAGGCTCAGGCTCAGATGGAAGGGAGTTCCATAACTGTGGGGCAGCTATCCAGAATGCCTCTCTGTGTGCCCTTGTTGTAGAAACTTGATGGGCAGGTGGTACCTGCAAGAGGCCACTCCCAGCTGACCTCAGAGGTCATGATGGGACATTAGGGCAGAAGCCGCATAGTGCAAATGGCATTTGGACAAATTGGTAGAGGCAAAAGGTGTGGAAAAAGCCAACCTTTCCTGAAATGTCTCCATAGTGGAATTTTCCAGTAGCCCTTCGTTAAATTGATGGAGGATAAATACTTAGCCCCACCCAGTTTTTCTAGCTGGGCGTCCACCCTGGTCATCAGGTAGGCATCAAATTTGGAGCTGGCATTCACCTTTCGAAAATCAATGCAAAACCACACAGAGCTATTGGGTGTTCCACCAGGACAGGTTGACTCTTCCAGACACCGTATGACTCGCAGATCACCCCCATCTCCAATATCTTCTCTACTTCTTCCTTTATGATGACCCATTTGTGCTAGAGAACCAGCCGAAGGTGCTCCCTTCCAATCCTACCCAGCTCTGTGTCTATGTGACATGTGACATGTCTGTCTCAAAGTGACATGTAGTACAGCTGGGTCATGGCAAGAAAACATATGAGTACCAACCCATAAACTGCATTAGGTGAGTCCTTTGGCCTGCCGTGACCATGCAACCAATGTCCATGATGGGATGGCCCTCTGTGTCACTTGCCATTGGCAAGTGGGCTGTTTGGCACCGCAGCCACCTCTACTTCTTTCCTCCTCCCAGGTTGCCAGATCATATAACCTATAGTCAGGGACCCGAGTTGACTGCACCAAAAAATCTTAAATTCTGCAACCAGTGAAGCCAAATTCTGCAAATTCACCGTGAACATTAATATTTGCATAATTAACTTGATTTGCATAACTATGCATGCTGGGAAGCAAATTTGCAATAGGTTTGACATAGAATCACAACTTTGCTAATCAAACACAACTCAAATCCTCTGGAATTTCAGCATCTCCCTCACGCAAACATAGGGCCTTCAGACCCCACCCACCCACAATTAATCTCCATGGGGCCTATTTACCCTCGGGTCTGGTCAGGATTGGCTGATTCAGCGAGGATTCTGCGAGGATTGGCTGATTCTGCGAGGATTGGCTGATTCTGTGAAAATCACTGCAAATTGCAGCAACGCAGTCAACTCAGGTCCCTGCCTATAGCACCTGCCTGCCTCACAGCTTTAAAGGGTCCTTGCCCTGCGGCCAGAAGTTTGGACTCCGAGGTGGGCAACAATACCAGCACCCGCTGGCTGGGATGGAATCAACATTCCCTTGCCCATTGATCATACCAATGTTTTTGGTGGGCTTGGGCCCTTTCTAAGTTTTCATTAACAAATCCCCCTATCTTCTCTAGTTATTACCTTAACTTCAAAACATAGTGGACCATGCTTGTTTGGTTTGCAGCCTGTTCCTCCCACTTTTCCCTCAGTAGGCCTAACACCCCTCAGGACTTACATCCATACAAGAGCTCAAAAGGGGAGAATTCCAGTGAAGTCTGAGGGACCACCTGATACACAGACATCAGAGTTGGGAGTAATCTGGGCTGATCCTTGGGTTTGGTCCAAATGAACTCTTTTAACATTCCTTTAAGGGTCTGGTTGAATTGTTCTACTGCTAAAGCCAGTGAGATGTAGTGGATAAGGTGCTGGATTTGGACCTTGGAGACCAAGGTTTGAAACTCACCCTAGTCAATGAACTCACTGGGTGGCCTTGGACAAGACACAACCTCTCAGCCTCTGTTCCCCATATTTAAAATGGGAAATATGTGTGTCTGTCTTTCCCTGTGTGTGCGCGCCCCTCATCCTCATCCACCTTATTGGAAAGTTCACTGGCCATGGACCAGTCTCTGAAAAATGTGAATGTAAAGTGTTGTGTTACACCAAGTAGTGCTATAGAAATGTTAAGTAGTAGTACTAAACCAACCATCTGAGGATTATACACCGAGGTCCATATGGCTTTAATTCTTAGGAGTTCTCATGGAAACCCTACCTGCAAAAAAAAAAAAAAACTTCCTTGATTCCCTAGATATGGAGGGGACTTCTGTTGATCTCAACAGGATGGCCTCGGGATACCTTGTAGCACAATACACTTTCAGTAAAATATGCATATAGCTGGTCGGCATCTTCTCTAGGAGCCCCACTAAATCAATTCCTCTTCATTCAAAAGGAGTCCCTATTATGGGGAGGGGTATTAACGGAGTGAGGGGGTCCCTTCTTGGAAAGAGTAATCTGGCATTCCAGGCAAGATGCTCAATATCTCCTTTATAGCTTCTCAAACCCCAGGCCAATAAAATTGTTACACCACCATCTCCCACATCTTTTGCTGACCCACTGGCAACTATTGGCCATTCCCTACCACGTGACCTTCTGTGCACATAACTACTGGCTGCATCCATTCCATCAATTGCCTAAAATACCCTCAGGCCTTCTTTAAAAGACCGATGCCTGCCAAATTAAAATGTACATATGCAGAACCCGTGCCTCTTGCAGTGGTCCATTCAGAGGGAGAAGAACAGAACACTCCATATCTGTGTCTATGTGACATGTCTGTCTCAAAGTGACATGTAGTACAGCTGGGTCATGGCAAGAAAACATATGAGTACCAACCCATAAACTGCATTAGGTGAGCCCTTTGGCCTTCTGTGACCGTGCAACCAATGTCCATGATGGGATGACGCTCTGTGTCACTGGCCATTGGCCAACTCTGGGCTGTTTGGCATCGCAGCCACTTCTACTTCTTTCCTTGGCCTTCAAGACATGGCTGTTCTCCCAGGTCTTCGGAGGCGGGTTAAATTTTTATGGGGGGCGGGGGGAAGTTTTAAAATTGTTTATTGTTTAATGTTGGAATTTTAGATTTTATTGTAGTTTTATATTGTTTAAGATTGTTTTTATTTTTGTTGGAAGCCACCCCAAGATGCCATTTGCATAAGGGGTCGGCCTACAAATGCAATTAAATAAATAAATAAATAATATAGGCAATCTTACAGTACTCTTTTAGTGCTAAGGTTTCGTGGATAAATCCAGCACCCCATCAATTATGATATGTGGATGCACCTTGGGGTGGTGGCAGGGGGTTAAAAAGGTTAGCTGATCCCATTTATTTGTCTAAATGTTTCCCCAATTACTGTTTACACAGGCATCTACTACTAGCACCACCACCTCCACAAACCCTACTGCACAAACTCCTGACCACCAAGCCTCACATAAGTAGGTGATTCCCTGGGCCAAGGAGGAGACAAAGACCTTTATCACTCTTTGGGGGGAGCAGAAGGTCCAATTCAGTGTGGTGAAGTGCTACCCTAATGAGGGGATCGTCTAGGAGATTACTGAAAAAATGGTTTCCCTGGGGTACACAAGAGTCATGAACCAGTGCATTCAGTTGGGAAAAGAGTTGCAGGGGACTATAAGGAGATCTGCGACAATGTCTTTACCTCTGGTTGCAGGCGGCAAACCTCACCATACTTTGAACTCCTTGTCGGTTCCCGTACATTGATGGAGCCACAGTGGCATTACACCTCTATGGCTGTGCATTCACCAGGGCCCAGAAGCTGGTTGATAACCCTCCTCCACAGCCTGCTGCAACCACAGGAGATCATGCCACCCCCATTGAAGCCTGTCCCGGTGTCTCTTCTCCACACAAGCTGCTACTGCTACTGCAACAGAAGAAACACCAGTTTCAGTGGACACCTATGTCATTCTAAAACTTCGCCCCCTCTTGCTCGAGAGCCAGGCTTTGTTCACGGAGGAATCCGAGCTTTGTGGAAGACACAGAGGACTTGGATGCAACCTTTGTGGAGAAGGCAGAGGAGACAAACTACTACTATTACTACTTATCATTTCTATAGCACTATTAGGTGTATGCAGTGCTTTACAGTCACAGATTTTCGGAGATGGGTCCCTGCCCACTGGGCTTACAATCTAAGGTAGACAAAGGTATGGGGAACACAGGGGAAAGGCACACACACATTTCTATTTTACAGATGGGGAACTGAGGCTGAGAGGCTGTGACTTGCCCAAGGCCACCCAGTGCATTCATGGCTAGTGCAGGATTTGAACCCTGGCTTCCCAAGTCCAAGTCCATCACTTTATCTGGTAAGAGGAGACCCGGTGGGAGTGGGGGAGTCTTATGTGTGCACGGGTGCATGAAAGACATTTCTTGACTTCTAACTGCTGGTCATTATTTAAATGTTTCGCAGGTGGCCGAGAGTGTGGAAGCTGTGCCTCAAAATTCCCCAGACACAGGACCACCAGCTGTGAACAGTAAGCATGGGGAAGAGCAGCAAGCACGGCAACACTGATGGACTGGCGGGGGGCAGGTTGGCACCCTATTGGACCATTGGCACTGTGTTGGATGCCGTGTTGGCACCAAGTGCATGTTGGGGGTGGGGAATGACCCCAGTAATTTAGCCCAGGGCTGGGGGGCCATGTGTAATGGGAGACCTTATTTTTCAGTGTCCTTTTTTCCTCAGAAAAGGAGAAGTCCAGGCCCCTGGGGATCCAATGCAGCAACCCCAACAGAAAAATCAACCAAGGCCAGATACTCATATCCTCTATCCTTCGTGTGGGCAAAAGGAAGGGGGCTGCAGGGAATGGCTGGAACAATGGACAGAAAAAACAGCCTTCGAGCAGCTAATAAAATAAGCAGGAACCAGCAGTGTAGTAGACCACCACTACATTGCTGGTGGGAATGCTAGTGGTCAGACAGATTGGCTGGGGTGGGTGGGTGTGTCTTACAGGAGGTTCCCTAATGACCTCTATTCATCTGCAGTGCTCAGTGAGGGAGAAGCCCGGGCCAATGCAATCCCCATGCAGCAAGTCCAGCAGCACCAGACAGGTACTCATTCCTGGAAGGCCCTGCCTATCTGCGGGACCACCTCACTCCTTGAGCTCTGGATCGGCCCCTGTGGTCAACTGGGAGCACTGTTCTCAAAGTTCCTGAGTATTTTGGGAGGCAACTATGGAGAGGGCATTCTCAGTGGCTGCACAAAGTCTGTGGAACTCCCTTCCAGCAGAGGTCCATGTGGCCCCCAGACCCCTCCTCCTTTAGACAACAATGCAAGACCTGGCTGTTCCACTAGGGCTTTTGGTGAGGGAGGGAGAGGAGGGTTAGGGAGGATTTTTGTTATTGTTTTAGTACCCACCATTTGAATTTTAATGTTGGTTGTTATAATATATTTTTTATTGTATTTATATTTGAATTTTATATTTTTAAACTTGTTAGCTGCCTCAAGCTGCTTTTAGCAGGAGGGGCAGGATAAAAATCCATATATATATATATATATATATATATAAATAAATAAATAAATAAATAAAGTGACTTCCCGTCAGCTCCAGCCTAATCTTGACACTATTGAGTTCCTGAACCCATTTCAGTCAGGCTTTCAGCCTGGGTAGGGCAAGGAGAGCGTGCTTGTGCCCTTGGTTGTAGGGGTGTGCATGTTGATTTTGTTATTGCAATAATGCTAACAAAAATTATCATTTTTGTTATTGCAATAATGAAAATGACAACCGAGAATAATGACATCCGAGAATACCAAAAACAATAACAAAAACGATAAATGATAATGAGAAACGAAAACGACAATGTCATTATCATTGTCATTATTAGTGCGGTGGCAGCTGGGTTTTGGGGGGGAAATGTGGAGAGGGGAGGAGAGAGCAGACATCTCGAAGTCTTAACAGGGTTGAACTCTTGAACTGTGTTGAGAGGGGTGAGCAGCTCAGCAGTATCTGATGGATGTATCGCCGGCCAATGAGCAGCACAAGCAGCAGTCTCATGGCACTCTGTGATTGCTCGATGCCTGCTGCCTCCCACAACCAATCAGGGGGGCTCTGGGGGAGGGCACTGCAACCCTTTATAATGGGAGAGCCAGCTTTTTTCTCTCCGTTCTGTGAGAGCTCTGCTTGTCAGGTTGCATTTACAGAACTGTGGTGCTTGCACATAAAAAAAATCCTCCCTAGCCCTCATTGAATTATTTATTTATTAGGTATTAACACTAATACCTTTCGTTCCGCATAGCCTACATTTTACCTTCTCCCTTTCCCTGCCCTTCTCCCCCAGGTACATTATATATAGATAGGTAGTATAGATTATATATATATATATATATATATATTACAGACATATAGATTAGAATAGTTATATAGATAATTTATTAGATAATAATTTTCCTTTTCTCTTCGCCTGTCTCCCTTTAGATTTAGATAAATATTAGTTGTGCACTGGAATCGATAACAATACTGATACCAAAAATAAAATCTTTGTTTGAAACGGTACCGATATCAATGATGATATTGATAAAGGATAACAATAACAATATCAAAAATGATAACAAAACCAAAAATGACATAACGAAAATGAAAACGAAAAACAAAAATGACATGGGGGCCTGGTGCACACCTCTACGTGCTTGATGAGCTGCACCTGGAGATCGATAGGAGAAATTGTACCCTGTTGATCCTGTTAGATCTTTCAGCAGCCTTTGATACCATTGATCATGAGGTGTTGTTGACACATCTGTGAGATCGGGAAGAGGTGCACAGGTCTGCTGTTGAGTGGTTCTGTTTTTTCCTGTGATGGAGGTCTCAGCGGGTGGTGATGGCGATTGCTTGTCATCCCCTTGTGGCCTCCCCTGGAATCCTGCGGGACCCTACATCTTGTCTCCCACTTGTTCAACATGTATATGAGGCTGCTGGGCAAGATCATTCAGAGGTTTGGCATGAGAACACCCAGCAATACGCTGACGACACCCACTTCTATCTCTTTTTCTAGTGATGCGCGAACGCGGTTCAGACATTTGGTGTTCAGCCCAAACTCAGCCCATTCGGATGGCCGAAACGAACTCCCAAACCGAACGCCTGAAGCCCCGAAAAGTTTGACTGTGTTCGGATGAGTTCGGGTGGGAAAAACAGGGCTGGCAGGCCCGGGGGGGTCAGCTGAATAGCAGACTTCCTGGCACTAGGGGTGGAGAGGCTTGGACTGGCAGCCAGCCTGCCCAATCACCATCCATCTTTTCCTCTGACCACTGGCTTCGCAGTCTGCGATTGGCAATGGGCTAGGCTGCACGGAGCCAATGGGGCTTGTGGTAAGGCGGGTACAGCAAATAACAAAAGTCATTGCCCTCCCCCCTTCCAACTGCTTCTGAGCTAGTCACTGATCCTGTCAGCAGGTGTTTTCAGAAGTCTCCCTCTCCCAGCAGTTTGTGTATCTCCTAATCCATTGCCATCCGCCTCCTATTTCACTCATTCCCACATATTTACCTCCATAGTTTCATTTATTTAGATTAGATTAGATAGATTTAGGTGTTATTTTTAGTTTTTACCCCTCCCTGTGTTCTTTCTCCCTCCCCTCCATTGAATCCTTCCCTCCTCCATGTATATATTTCATCCCTGATTCCCTTCCCCTGTTTTTGGATTTATTTAGAGTAGCATTAGATTGATTTAGGTTTAATTTCAGTTTTGTACCCCTCCTTGTATTGTTTTTTGTGAGCTGTCTGTGTTCCCCCCTCATCCCTGTATGTATATATATAGATAGATAGATATTAGATATAAGATAATTACTAGGGGCGGGCCCGGTACCGGTACCGGTACACCGGATTTTACCGGTTACCGGTTTTACAAAAACCGGATTCCCGGATTCAATCCGGTATACCGGTACCGGATTTATTGCATTGGTTTCAATGGGGCGCTGTGTCCCCATTGAAACCAATGCAATCAATTAAAATTAATTCCCTCCCCCTCCCAGGCTGCGCGGGTGGAAGGGGGGACACCCCCCACCCACCCTGCCCAGCCTGGCTTTTTG
>QEPC01011744.1:291257-323432 GCA_003113815.1 Sphenodon punctatus
TCCCTGACGAGTGCAAGTGGCGAGGCTGGACCCCCTTCCTTGTTCCCCAGCTCTGTGCCCTATGATGATAGGGGTCAAGATTCAGAGTGCGTAAGCACACGAACAGACCCAAACACTATCCTGACGGGCCTCCTTCCCTCGCAGTTCACAAACAGAGCTCCCTCGTGTGCGAAAGGTGTGAGTGGGTGACGCTTCTCCCCTTCCTACCCCCTCCCACTGACAGAGACCCGCTTAACTGACAAATGCAAGAAGCGATGCCCAGAGAAAGTACAATGGTCAGACGAGTGCAATAGCGCGTTTGACAAACTTAAGAGAGCTCTGTCTGAGACACCAGTGTTAATCAGTCTGGATTATGAGAAATAATTCCATATCTGGACTGATGCCTCTGACACAGGCCTGGGAGCAACCCTCACACAAGAAGGGGAGGAGGGACTACACTGTCCCATTGCATACTTTAGCAAGAAACTGCTCCCAAGGGAAAAGAATCTTGCAATGATTGAAAGAGAGTGTCTGGCCATAGTCTGGGCTGTGAAGAAACTTAAACCGTACGTATTTGGTAGAACATTCACAGTCCACACCGACCACTCACCCCTAAAATGGCTCAATAGTGTGCAAGACTCCAACTCCAAACTGCTGAGATGGAGCCTGTTCTTGCAGGAGTTTGACATGAGAATTGAACACGTAAAAGGTAAACAGAATGTGCTTGCAGACGCAGTATCTGTCAGGCTCCAGGTGCGAAGCCAGGGAAAGGGGAGGGGAAGTGGGTAGACAGGAGAGGGGAACGGGGTGTAGGGAATCTGGGATGTCCCTTAGTACACACAGGGAAACCTCTCAGACGCTCTCCAATACCAAGGAGATAGGGGTTCAGCATGGATCCCAGCACTGCTGGTCTAAGAATGCCTACAGCTCATCATTGAGGTCAAGGGACAGGGAATCCAGAAGCAAGGGATCAAGGGACTAGAGGCAGGGTTCAAGGAACCAGAGGCAGGGGAGCAAGGGATCAGGGGTAAGGAGCAAGGAACCAGGGGCAGGGGAACAAGGAGTGAGACAGGGGTGCACCTTGGCCCCAAGTTTGTTTAATTATTTTTTTAATGATCTCATTCTTAGAGTATCTGCTCCAGAGTGTTTTCCTCCATGTCTGGCAGACCAGGCTGTAGGTCCCCTACTATACGCAGATGATGCGGCAATTCTTTCACAAAATAAAATAGGGTTGGAAAAACAATTAAAAGAAGTACAGAACTTCTGTTCAATAAACAACTGCAAATAAATTACTTAAAAACCAAAATCATGATCTTTAGCAAGAGCAGGAAGAAATTTCAGTGGAAAATAGGGCATGAAGTGATTGAACAAGTAAAGCATTATAAGTACCTTAGAATCATCCTTGACAAGGCGGGCAGTTGGTCAGCACAGGCCAAATCTGCATTAAACTGTGCCAGAGGTACTGGGATTGCAATATTGAATTATTTTGCAGGGAAGGGAGCTGGAAGAGAAGCTATGGTTCCAAAGGTGTTGGAGACCAAGGCAGCTGCCCAACTACTTTATGGGATAGCATTATGGGCTTCCTCTTGGACATTTAATTTAGATAGGGTACAATCTGTACTATTGAGGAAACTCTTCCACCTCCCAGTGGGAATACCTTCAACCGCTATTAGAATTGAGATGGGGAAAGTTAGATGGGCAAAGAGAGCCCAAAAGTATGCCCTGTCTCTGTGGCTGCAGGTAGAGGTATTCCCACAGTCCAGGCTTTTTCCTACCCTGGCCAGAGATCGTTTCAAATCTGTATGGCTCAACAAAATGAGGAATAATATAGCAAATCTGGGCTTCTCATTGGAATATTTACAAAGCAAGGGCCTACGGGCAGCAAAAATTGAAATTTATGCCAGGATTGATGATATATCCCTACAGGAGGATATTGCAGCGGTTAGAACCTCTCCATCGTTGGGATGTTATTTAGACTTAATCCCAGAATCGGGGCAATCTGCTAAATACTGGCATTACAATATGCCCCCTTTTCTGGGGAAGAAACTGTTACTGACACGCCTGAATGCACTCCCCTCTAAGATTTTGGAGGGCCGTGATACTGGAATACCTTTTGTGGAACGACTATGCCCATTTGATTCATTGCAAGCTGAAACAGTGGATCACTTTTTGCTGGAATGCCAGCTTTATAAAAAGCATAGGAAGCAATTTCTAAATTCTATTTTGATTAGATAAATGGGCAAATCTAGCTCTGAGCTTGTTCAAATCTTGCTGATAGATCAATTTCCAGAAGTGTCCCAGGCTGTAGCTAAGTTTCTGCACAAAGTTTTTATAATCCATTAATGTTTTCTGAAATTCAAACAAATATAGTTTCTAAGCATTGTAAATCTCCTTGGACTTACTAAGAGTTGGAATTTGATTCCTGGAAATGGCAGAACCGGAGTTAAGAAATTGATGATCATTAATCATATACTGCGATGTTTTGTGCTAGCATTTATAGCTTTACAGCTTCGAATTTATTAAATCAAGTTCATGGTTTCAGCCAGTAGTTAAGTTTTGTATAAAGCTTTTATAATGTGTAGGTGGTTTTGGAATTTAAACTATACAGGCCTTACAGATTGCCACTGTGCTTAGACATTTTGTTGTAAATCTGACTGCTGGAAATGGCGGAATAGGGGTTAAGATCTGATGATTGTTTAATGTATGGTATTGATGTTTTGTGCCAGTCCTATAGTTATATTGTTTTAAATTTATTTAAATTATTTGATGTTGATGAAGGCTATGGCCTGGTTATGTACTAATAATATAGAACTAAAATTAAACAAACAACCCTGCCTCAACCAGTCTTCCCATGCTCATGCCACGTTGCCTGTCTGACAGCCCGCCCATGTTGCCAAGAGCAAACCCTGCCTCAGTCTGCCTTCTGTTCATGCCATGCTGCCTGTCTGCCTGCCTGCTCAGGTGGCCAAGATCAAAACCTGCCTCAGCCAGACTTCCAATGGTCATGTCACGCTGCGTGTCTGTCCACCTGTCCAGGTGGTCAAGATCAAACCCTGACTCAGTCTTCCTTTCCATGCTCATGCTCATGCCATACTGCCTGTCTGCCTGCCCGCCCAGGTGGCCAAGATCAAACCCTGACTCAGTCTGCCTTCTGCTCATGCCAAAGTGCCAGTCTGCCTGCCCTGTGGGCAAAGCTGAAGCCCTGCCCACGTCCTGCCTGCCTCTCATGCCAAGGTGCCTGCCTGGCTGCCCTGGAAACCCTGGGTGATGTGCCCCACTGTCCTGGTAATCCTGCTGTTGCTGTCTGCTGGTCCATGGGTGCTCTACCCTGGCAAATCCAAATGTGCCCACGCAATCCTGCTGCTGCCATCTGCTGCTGTATGGGAGCTCTTCCCTGGCAAATCCTACCATCCTGGCTCCATGGGTGCTGCGCAAAGGCAAATCCTGCTGCTGCCATCTCTGCTGTTCCACAGGTTCTGTACCCAGTCAATCCAATGTCTGCTGTTGCTGCCAATGCCGCCTCTGCTGTCTGAGCCATGGGTTCTGCTACCGGGCAATCCAATGTCTGCTGCTACTGCCAATGCTGCCTCTGCTGTCTGTGCCATTGGTTCTGTGCCCGGGTATTCCAATGTCTGCTGCTGCTGCCAATGCTGTCTCTGCTGTCTGTGCCACGGGTTCTGTGTCCCAGAAATCCAATGTCCACTTCTGCTGCCTCTGCTGGGCCATGGGTACTGTGCCCCGGCAATCCAATGTCTGCTACTGGGTGGCCACATAATTCACCACTGGGCAAGGCTTGACCAATTGGCAAAATAGTTTGTTGAGATTCAGAGAGTAGGATGCAAGCCTGCAACGCCTGGCCAAAGTAGGGGTGCCAGCCACCGAGCCCTGACCGGGTCTCTGCCATTGCTCCGCCAATGCCAGCCAGCCTGCAATGTCCAGCCAAGCAGGGGTGCCAGACACCAAGCCCTGGCCGGGCCTCTGCTGCTGTTCCACCGATGCCATCCAGCCTGCAATGTCTGGTCAAGCAGGGGTGCCAGCCACCGAGCCCTGACCGGGCCTCTGCCGCTGCTCCAGCAATGCCAACCAACCTACAACACCCAGCCAAGCAGGGGTGCCAGCCACTCCAGCCCCAGCACCAGCCATCAGGGTTCTGAGGCCTACATTCCAAGCAGGGAGGGCTGTCATTCCACTTCATTGTCTGCAAGTGTCCCACATTGAGGCCAGCCCGCCCAAGTAGGGGTCCCAGTCATTGAGCCCTGGCTGGGCCTCTGCTGTTGCTCTGCCGATGCCAGCCAGCCTGCAATGCCCAGACAAGCAGGGGTGCCAGCCACCAAACCCTGGCTGCGCCTCTGCTCCACTGATGCCAGCCAGTCTGCAATGCCTGATTGAGCAGGGGTGCCAGTGTATTGTAAAGTTAGCTTTCTATTGAATAGCACACATCAGAAGTTTCTTCAAAACAGAACTTTACTAAGAACTCAGAAGACATACTTCCATACTGTACAGACTGCATGGGACAAGATGGAGGACCAAGAGATAAGAAGAGAGGAGACAAGGAGGGGGGGAACTGTTTCATCCCCTGACCCTCCCCCTACTGGACAAGCCCCATATTGAACTTGCAGGGCTTGCAATGAGCTTTTACTTGTGACTGTTGCACATTCCAACATTGTCACCGAGCCCTGCCCAGGCCTCTGCTGCTGCTCCACTGATGCCAGCCAGCCTGCAATGTCCAGTCAAGCATCAGTGCCAGCCGCAGTTGTGCCTGGGAAATCCAGTGTCTGCTGGTGATGGTGGTGGTACTACACATCAGCCATTTGCTCCTCCCTCTTGTAGATGGGCATAGCTCGGATGTGTGTACTGGCAGGCAGGGGCTGGGTGTCCACGAGATTCACCACTGAGCAACGCTTGCCCAATTTGTAATAGAGCTTCTTGAGCTCAGTTGAGTAGGATGCCAGCCTGCAATGCCCGGCCAAGTAGGAGTGACAGCCACTTCAGTCCCAGGACCCACCATCAGGGTTTGGGGGCTGTCATTCCGCTCACAGGGAGCTGTCATTCCACTTTATCTAGAAGCTGCCACTCTAGTCCCAGGACCCACCATCAGAATTCTGGGGCCGTCATTCCGCTCACAGTGAGCCATCATTCCACTTCATCTAGAAGCTGACATTCTAGTCCCAGGACCCGCCATCAGGGTTCTGGGACCGTTGTTCCTCTCTCGGGGAGCTGTCATTCCACCGCATCAAGAAGCAGCCACTCCAGCCCCAGGACCCACCATCAGGGTTCTGGGGCCTACTTTACAGGCAGGGAGGGATGTTGCTCCACTTCATCCAGAAGCTGCCACTCCTGTCCCAGGACCCACCCTCAGGGTTGTGAGGCCATCATTCCACTCAAAGGGAGCCATCATTCCACCGCATCAAGAAACAACCAGCCACTACAGCTCCAGGACCCACCGGCAGGGTTCTGGGGCCTACGTTACAGGCACGGAGGGCTGTCCCACCACGTCATTGAGAGCTGGGTTGGGGGCAGCTGCCAAGTCCATTGGCAGCTGCAGAACATGGAGGGTGGTGTGGCTTTCAACTCAAAGCCACCCGAACATTGGGGGAAATGATTGCACTCGATGAGCAACCCTTCTCGGTGAGCCACAATATGGGGTTTGGGCACCTGATTGGCTTCCTGGACCCCAAGTTTAAGCTGCCCTCACACACTACCCTGAATCATGCTGCCACTGATGTCTGGCAGCCTGAAATGCCCGACCAAGTGGGGGTGCCAGCCACCGAGTCCTGGCCAGGCATCTGCTGCTGCTCCGCCAATGCCTGGCAGCCTGCAACACCTGGCCGTGATGGTGACTAGAACTGGAGAACCCAGCATAGAGCAAGCAGAACTGGAGGCCTGCCAGCATGCAATACCCAACTGAGTAGGGGTGCCAGCCACCAAGCCCTGACCGGGCCTCTGATCCACCGATGCCAGCCTGAAATGCCCTTCCCCCTTTGGTTACCAGCCACCAAGCCCCAAGCCTTCCTGGCCTCTCCTGCTGCTGATGCTGGGTCTCAGATGGCCAGCCCTGGCACCACGAGCACCCCCAGGGGCCAAGCGCTGAGCCTGTCTGCCCGGGCAACCCAGGATGCCAAGTCTTCTCTGTCTCTGCTGCTGCTGTTGCCACTGGGTCTCAGATGGCCAGCCCTGGCACCACAGGCACCCCCAGAAGCCTAGCGCCAAGCCTCCCTGCCCGGGCAACCAGGCGTGCCAAGCACCAAGCCTTCCCGGTCTCTGCTGCTGCCGCCACTGGGTCTCAGATGCCCAGCCCTAGTGCTACGGGCACCCAGAGGGGCCAAGCTCCGAGCCTGCTGCCCAGACAACCCAGGGTGCCAAGTGCCAAGCCTTCCCGGTCTCTGCGACTGGGTTTCCAATGGCCTGCCATGCCACAGGCATCCCTGGGGGTCCCTGGAGCACCCCAAGCCTCCTGGCAGCACTGAACTCTGCTGAAAGTTCAGGGCATCCGAACTCCTGAGGACCAAACCCACAAACCCAAACAAAGATTTTAGTCCAAACGGCCGAACATCTGAACTCCATCCTGTTCGCACATCCCTATCCTTTTCATCTGACCCAGGTCCTGCAATCTTGGTACTTACCCATTGCCTGGCAGCTGTTGGGGACTGTATGAGGATCAACTGATTGAGGCTGAATCCTGACAAGACTGAAGAGATGATTGTTAGTCAGCCCTGTGACTGGGACTCCTATTTGATGGTATCCGGCCCCTTTGGTCACTCAGTTCTGCAGCCTTGGAGTACTTCTGGACCACACACAGAGGTGGAAAATAATTTAGAAAAAGAAAAAGAAAAAAACAGAGCCTTTGATGAAATATACAAACTTTACTCATAGGACTTAAAAACCCTCCCTGGATCAAACCAGGCTCTACCCTCTGCTGTAAACACAGCCAAGTAATAGCCCACCGGCTCCAGAGGGAAAAAGAGATGATTTTTTGGCAAGTGTGGTTACAAAGTGTACTTACAGATGTAACCAGAATCCAATTCAATATTAATATGAAATAGCATCAAATGATATACATAATTATGCTAACAAATATGTTAAATACATTATCAAAACATCAGGGAGCTCTATACCCATACTGGAAAAGCTCTTACAAACTAGACAGTACATTAGGCTGTGCTGGACATAATAATGTTTCTGACCCCCCTCTACGGGTCTCTCTCAACAGCACTTAATGGTCCACTGGAGCAGAGGGTGAGTCTGTTGAAATAATAATAATGTAAGTAGAATTAAATCAATCAATAAAATATCTATTAGTTCAATCTGTTTTCAACCCCCAGTGTTCTCCTTAGGACTTACCGCCTACCAAATGCAATCTCAAGTCCTCAATCCACGTCCAAATTGCCCAAAATAACAAAGTTCAAAACTGGGTTGATACCATTATAACCTATTTTAATATATATATATATATTTTAAAAAAGAATATACTAAAGATAAATGGGGAGGTAAGGGGGGGGGGAGTCTCAAACCCTAAATAAACACCAAATACACTCACCCTCTTCTCAGTTCAGACACCTCTCATAGACCTTTCCAGACAAAAAACCAACAGCCAACTTGCCTCTAATGTAACAGGTTGTACTTTTAAACTAATCAGGGTAATGAATCCCATGTGATCAAGGTTCAAAGTAATGCCTCTACTGAAATACAAAACCATTCTTGGGATTGACAAAAATCTTCAATCCCCCCCATAAAAAGATTACTCCCAGCACCTACTACATTGAGAAGATAAATCAAGTACAAATATAGTCCCCAAAACAGTTTTATGAGAAAATTCCTTTCATTGTATATACTTCCAGCTTGAATTTTTCTCTTTTTTTTTTTAAATCGCCTTCATCCAAAGTTGTTGGGCTTGTTCTTATTCTGTTCACCTTCATCCCATAGTCAAATATAGCCATACTACTGTTCATGTAGATGATGGTATCACCACATCCGGAACACATTCCTTCTTCCAGTGTAGGAAGATTTCTGGATCCCTTGCTGCACCTGGATCTTCAGGTTGTGGCAGTGGCCAGGAGCACCTTCCACCAACTCTGTCTGGTGAGGAGGCTGCGGCCTTTTTTTTTCTTCTGATTCAGACTTGGCCACTGTGATCCATTCTTTCATCACCTTGAGGCTAGATTACTGCAATGCGCTCCATGTGTGGCTGTCCTTGATGACTGTTCAGAAGCTGCAGCTGGTGGAGAATGCAGTGACCTGGCTCTTTCGGAAACAGGTTGCCTGGCGCACATTACACTGGTACTCCAGAATCTGCACTGGCTATCGATAGCTTTCCGGGCACAATTCAAGGTGCTGGGTTTGACTTTTAAAACCCTAAATGGTCTGGGCCCTACTTACCTGAAAGACCACCTGTCCTACCATGCTCCATCGCAGCCCCTATGGTTGGCCGCGGGTGCTCTCCTGTGCGTTCCACCTGTGACTCTAGTCCGTATGACAGGGGCATGCAGAAAGACATTCTCAGCTGCTACCATGGTCCTGTGGAACTCCCTTCCTCAGGTTGACTCCAACCTCGGTATTTTTCATAGGTGGTGCAAAACGTTTCTTTTTAGTAAAGCATTTGGTGGATGGGGATAGGGATTAGGTGGGATAGGGTTAGATGGGACCAGGCATGGTGGGCACCCGAGGACACCAGAGGCACTGCCCTTCCTATGCCCCTATGCCCCCCTCTGCTCTGCCTGAGCTGCCTCTTACCTGTCATGCAGGCAGCAGAAGAAATTTCTTCTATCGTTCACCCTCTCCCCCAAGCATATACAAAGGCGGTGGCCATTTTCTGAGGCCCCACTGACCAAACTTTTTTAAAAGACCTGTTTGCTTGCACAGGAATTAGCTTCTGGGGATAAGGTATAGCTACTAGGGATGCTGGTCTGGATGTGTCTGGTTTGGTGGCAATGCAGCCCTGAAACTTGCCAAAAAAATTTAAAAGGTCTGTGTGCTTGGACAGGCATTTGGCTGCTGGCGATAGGGTGTAGCTACTAGGGATGCTGGTCTGGATGGGCCTGGTTTGGTGGCAATGCATCCCTGAAACTGGTCATTTTTTTTTAATGCCCTGTTTGCTTGCACAGGCATTTGGCTGCCTGGGATAGGGTGTAGCTACTAGGGATGCTGGTCTGGATGTGTCTGATCCGGTGGCAATGCAGGCCTGAAACTGGCCAAATTTGTAAAAAGGTCTGGACAGGCAAATGTTTGGACAGGCATTTGGCTGCTGAGGATACAGTGTAGGTATAGTGTAGGAGAAAGTTGTGAATAGGGGGGAAAGTAGGTAGGAGCATGGCAGAAGAGAAGACTGAAGACAACAAGGTGACCCCTTTCCCCTGTCCCCCACTGAACCCATCTCTTCCCCTTCCTCTTCTCATGCACCAAAACCAAACCCTCTCCCTCCTACTCCTCTGTCCTGTCCTTCTCTTCCCCTTCATTCTCTTTGATTCAGCTTATTGCAGGACAGGGAGCTAACTCAGTCCTCCCAGTTCTTCAAGCCAGAAGGAAGGCTTGTCCCAAAGCCTACACCTTCAGAAGACTACAGCTGGCCAAGGATGCCATGAAAATTGAGGATTCAAGGATTCAGGATAAAGGTTGGCGATGGCAACATGATCTATTTTTTTTAACCTACTATGGTTAAGTTGGACCCGGTGGAAAGAGAGAGGAGAGTGGACGGGACCCCAGTTAGAGGGCTCTCTATCCCCCAGTGGTAGCATTCCCAGCATTAACTAATGTAAAGTCCACCCATTGTTAACCCTGGGAACTCCTTGCTGCTGGGTTATGCCCTGGCTCTACCTACCATTGCCCTGGCTCCACCTACCATTGTTCTGGCTCCACCCCTAGGCCCGCTGGGGCTTCTGCGGCGGTGGCAGGTTCAACCCACCCACTGCCCCACCAGTCTCCAAACCCACCAGTCACCCCTGGGTGGGACTAGGTGGGAGGGTTGGTGGACTAGGGTTGGAGTGGGTGTTTCTTTTGTTCTTTTTTCTTCTGAATTGTATTTTAATGTGTGGGGTTTTTTTATTTTATATTTTTGTAAGCTGCCCTGAGCCTTCAGGAAAGGGCAGGGTTTAAATGCTAAGAAATTAAATAAATAAATAAATTAAGTGGGCTGGCAAGGGCTGAAACACCGAGCAGGAAAGACAGCAGGGAGGACAGGGAGTGGAGCGAAGTGTGGTCGTAAAAATAGGCAAAAACTTGATGGGCTGAATAGCCATGAAGTGGATGGCAAAGGGGAACCATTTGAATGAACGGAAGGGGCAGGTTGAAAAATACTGTGGCAGGCAGGTCAGGTCAAAGTAATGGTTCTTTTTTGACTGCATTTGCAGGTCCAGAACAGGCACTACAAGCACCAGCCACAACTGCCCAGCGCAACCGGAACCTGCATGCTCACAACTGGCAGTGAAGGGAGGATTTTCCCCAGGACCTGATTATGGGGACTTCGCAGTGGGCAGATGAGCTCCAGAATAAAATTCAGGGCATGGTCAGGGACCACAGACAGCTGCTCCAGGAGAACAGAGCGGCCAGCCTGTTGGAGCAGTTCCAGTGCTCAGACTATGTGTTCGAGAGGGCATGCAGAAAGATGGAGGAGATGTGGGAAATGATGGAAAGCCATCTGGACCAGCCTCTCCATCTCCAGAGCTCCCTTCTTGAGCATGTGGCTGCCTCAAGGGAGAAGAAGGCTGTCTCCCTTCCTCCCATCATCCATTCCACACACACAGTCCAGCTGCACCTGGATCACAGTCACCACCCTAGCCTCCCATGCAGTCAACCCCCCACCCCCAGGAAGGCTCCTCCCACACAGCCTGCCAAATCCAGCTTGGTCTAGCCATGCCTCCCCCACCACCAGCAGTGCCCTGCTGAACCCTCCCTGATTCAGGGGGCCTCTGCCACCATCATCCACCCCAGCAAATCGCTGACTGTGAGGAGATAAGCATCATCCCACTTGCAGATCCCCAGCAGGCAGGAAGATCAGGAAGCTGTCTCCCAGGCACCAAAGTGTGCACATTGAGCTGTGCCAAGAAGGGGGAAGGGGAAGGAGATAATGGGTTTTTATGCCATTTCAGTGGTTTTGAGATGCACTTTAATACAGGTATGAGAAAGCTGAAGTTAAAAACAGTTTAATAGTTTTCCTAAGTACATTGTAATAAAGTTTATTGTATTTCAATAGAGTTTAATTAGTTGTCGTTATCTCTTCCTTCTTTATACATGGGCACTTGTAGCCTGGATAGCAAGGGGGGCGCAAGGTAGGGCAGTGTAGGCGGGACTCGGACTGGGGGTAAGGAACTGGGAATGATAAACTTTTTAAAATGCCTGCCCCCCCACCTCTTGACTTGTGACATGCACTGTCACACACACCTTCCCTATTTCCCTCTCCCCTTGCAACCATCCTGGTGCTCCCCCACCCCCACCCTCGGGTCACTATTCAGGGATGGGGAAAGGCCATTGTCCTCCGTACCTTGTATTTACTTTGAGACTTCATGCATTAGGGCATGGATCCCCACACCCAGTAGGGGTTGCCATACCTTCCTTATAATCCAGGACACTCATGAAAAATACATGGTGCCAGTTCCAATGCAGAAATATTAGGAAAAACCATGCATGTGCAAAATGGCCACCATCATCTGGCCCAACTCCTCGACAGCGTGAAGAGCTTCTCCTAATGATCAAAGTGACCCACAGGAGGGAAAACTGGTTCCCCACCCCTTCTATAAAGCTAAGATTGTTCCTGTAATCCTTCTGGCAAGGAACGCTATAATTATCAGGGGGTGCGGTTGGTTTTCATTTTTTTAATTACTAAAATGAATGAACCCCCATTTGTTTTTGTAATTAAAATATGAAAAGCGATGAATAAGAAAACGATTGTTTGCTTTCAGCCATTTTAAAAAAAGAAAAGAAAAGAAACTGTGCATTCACAAAATGGCCTCTGGGACCATTCTGGGCATGCGTTTCCTTTCCCAAAATGGCACTGGAAGTGCACAGTGAATTTTTTTTTAAAAATTAAAAATTTAAAAAATCACTGCACATGTGCAAAATGGCTACTAGACTTGTCATTCTGCATATGCACAGTCCTTTCCAAAAGTGGCACTGGCAGGAAAATGGCTTCACATGCACAGAACAGCCCAGTGGCTATTTGTGCATGTACCTTTCTTTTTTCCATAAAATAAACATCAAAAAAATTAAAACAGTAGGGTTGTTTATGAAAACTTCCCAAAACAAAGAGTTTTGTAAAAGAAAACTAAAATGAAAACAGTAGGGGTACTTTCTGATCACCCCTAATAATTATATTTTTAAAATTGAGGTTTTTGTCTAATGCAAGCTCTCAAACATTGCTGGGTGTGTAATAGCAGCTGGCAACAAAGTCTCAGTCTTCAAATCGTTTAGTGTAAAGTCAATGGGAGACTTGCTATTGACTTTAAGGGTTAGGGGGTTTCACCCTTTATGTCAACAGATTCTCAGCATAGCTTTCTGGGTGTTAAAGTGGCAAAGCCGTTTTACTGGAACCTGAGCAAACCCAGCTTCAATCAACAGTTGTGTGCCTCACGTGACGGCTAAAGCCTCCTATGGAAGGCAATTCATTTTTATTTACCTTAACCAAAGTGCCTTGCAAGAAAGTAAGAATAAGTATTTTTAAAATCTCAGTAAATCAAAATGCAGCAGAAACCTCAGTAATTATGTATTGTGTCCAGCTGCTGGGGTGCCTTGTTTAAAGAAGGACATTGACAAATTGGGCCAGGTTCAAAGAAGGGTAACAAAGATTATAAAGGGTCTGGAAAGTAAATCTTATGAGGAAACACTAAGGGGAAACAGTATCGCTGTACTTAAATATCTAAAGGGCTGCCACAAAGAAGATGGCAAGGAATTGTTTTTCATTGTTATCAAGGGCAGGATGAGAAACATGAATGGGCTCAAATTACAGGAAGCTAGATTTCCTAGAGGTGTGCACCAGAGGCCCATGTCTTTTTCATTTCTATTTTTTCATTTTCTTTATTTAAATCTGTCATTTTTGTTTTCATAAATATCAAATTGTCGTTATTGTTTTTGCTTTCGTTTTCCATTGGTTTCAATGGGAAACACATTTTCGGCTTTAACCTTTTGTTTTTCACTATATATGGCTGAAACCTGATGTTATTATACCTCCAATGAAAGGCATTATGTGTACCAAATTCCAAAAAGGTTGGATAAAGGAATCCAATTTTAGAAGCACTAGAATTAACTTATTTTTCAAAAATCATCATATACATTCTTAGGTTTAACTTCTTTCCCTCACATGTAATGTAGATGAAACTTAGCATGTTTATACCCCTTCCCATATTTACTATCTCTGCCAACGTTCAGAAGGATTGGATAAAGGTTCCTGATGGTATAAGCAATTAACTTATAAATGTACGTCTGGCTGTAACATCTTTGTAGTCCAACCAGTGTACATGAAATTTAGCAGGACTCTATATCATACTTTCATGATCATCTCTGACAAATATCAGAAAGATGTGAAAAAGGTTCCCAATTTTATATGCCTGCACAGCATATGCAGAGAAGGAGCCTATGCCAGGGATTCTCTTATGTGTCACTCACTATGGTATATCGGTTTGTGATGCCAGCAGAAAGGTCAACCAAATAGCCTCATTCAATGCTGTGAACATCCCAACATCTCTCCCCCAAGTTGCTACTGGGAAGTCACAAGCATCTGTTTAGGAAAGAGCCAATGGAGATTCTCTCATGTCCTCTGTCACGGTGCTGCAGGATGTGATCGTGATGATAATTGGCCAGCCTGGATGTGTAAACTATGTCTCTTGATTGCTGAGATACTATCCTCAAAGTCCCAGTTATGTCACTTCTATGCGCACCTGAGAGCCGCCCCTTATGCCAGCCTCAAAGTCACTACCGATTGGTCCTGTAAAGCTGGAGGCATGCAGTAATTGGCCAGTGAATGTGTGTCAGTCTTTTGGGTTGCTCTCCATCCTCCCTCCTACAGCCTCTCCCCCCCTGCCATGCCAGGTGCCTGCCTCTGACTGACACTGCATGTGCTGCTATTTATCTGAATAATGGTCTTCAAGGGGACAACTTCCAATTGCTTATAAAATTGGGTCCCTTTATCAAATTGTCCTTTAGTTTGGCAGAGACGACAGGGAAGGTATGGGATACATTCCTGCCAAATACCTTGTAAACAGGCTGGAATATACAAATGTAACAGCTGGAAATGTATTTTCAAGTTAATGTCTTATGCCATCAGGACCCTTCATCCAACCTTTCTGAGAATTGGCAGATGTGTTAAGCTTGTGGCAGGACATGATAGTCAGATTTCATGCAATTGGATCAGTGTTTTCCCTTTATCTCAAAAACAAAATGTCATTTTCGTTTCTATTTTCGTTATTATTTTTGTTGTTTTCATTATTGCAATATATCATTATTGCAATAATGAAAACAACAAAAATGGAAATCTTAGGGGAGTGCATGTCGTTTTTGTTATTACAATAATAATAACAAAAATTGTCATTTTCATTATCATATGAAAATGACAATTTTTGTTATTATTATTGTAATAACAAAAACGACATGCACTCCCCTAAGATTTCCATTAAATATCAGGAAAAACTTCCTAGCCCAGTACGAGCTGGGCGGCAATGGAACAAGCTGCCTAGGGAGGTAGACTCTTCGTCGCTGGAGGTTTTCAAAAAGAGGCCGGACAAGTATCTGCAGGTGGTGATGTAGCTGTATTCATCCTGCATCTAAGCAGGGAGTTGGACTATTTGATCCTCAAGGTCCCTTCCAACTCTTTGATTCTATGAATATACTGTGTTTTCAGACTTGTGGGAGATATAAAATATGTCCAGATAAGGAAGGATCCAGATTAGTGAAGACCACATAAAAGAGTTTGTCATGAAAAGGACTTTCCAAACCCTTTTCCCTCCCCATATATTGCTCCTCTCATGTTATTCCAGTGGACAATTGTGGGAAAATAGATGACCCTTGGAGCATGCTCCAAGGGTCACCAAATCTTGTACCATCAAGAGCAGAAGAGTCCAGGATCAAGGACTGGTGCAGAGAACACTGCCACCGATCTGCTTAAAATGTAGGCTGTGTTAGCGCAAGTGCCTAAGCTGATCATAGATTCATAGTCAGTGTGGCACTACATTAGAAGGATGGCAGTCTCTGAATGACTGAAGTCAAACCATTGAGAGAGAGGTAATAAATTAACTGCTACTGATGGCAAAGGAAAATCTCTATTTTTTTCCCCTCTAGAGCAGAGAAGTGGTAAATGAGCAATGCAGATGTGCAGTTGCCAACAGACTTATAGGAGTAGGGTGGTGATTTGAGAGATAGGAGTGGGTGAGTGCCTTGACCACTCTGTGAAAGGGAGGTATAGGCATGAGGGAGGAGATGGGTTTATGCCACAATCTCTCTGTGAGAGCGGGGCTCAGATATGGATATAGGGTGGAAGGGCGGTTTACACCATGACCCCGGGTGGGGAAGATACAGGCATGAGGAAGGATGGAACAAAAGAGTGCACATTTTAAGTAGATTTTTTAAATTGTAACTTTAAATGCAAATCATCTTGTGCGTTGGTGCAGAGTTTGGGTATTTCATATTGTTATTTCTCTGTAAGCTGCCCTGAGTCTTTTAGGGGAAAGGGTTGGGTGCAAATTGAAAATAACCACCATTCTGGGTGTGCAAGAAATTTTATAAGGGACCCTATGGAATTGAATTACACTAGCCAAAAGGAAGGTATCACAAAATGGTTGACACAGAAGCATTTTGGGTAAAACTTAGTTCCTAATAGAAGCTATGCCTTTGCCCTTTAGACAAAGAGCTATCTGCTTTCTGTATTCTGCTTTATAAAATAAGGCCTTGGAAAGTGCTCCACACAGGCCTTAGTAAACACTGACTCCTTTCACCTGTGTTTTCATAACAAATAGGCCAAGTAACCTTGAAGCTGGGAAGTCAAATTAACCTTGTTAGGCACCATATATTATAAACAGCTTGGCTCATATAGTTTTGAGAAAAACTAACTCAAGTATGTAAACATTGTGTGTAAGTGCAGTAGTTTTCCATCACTGTGTTACATTGCACTTTGAGTGACAAGCTGGTATCTTTGTAACCTATAAGAAACTTAGCGACAGGATTGGATGTTTCCATTCTAGTTGCTTAGTTTAATCTTCAGGTTTTTCTGTAATGTCTACTCTGTGTGACCAACAATGGTGGAAGTTAGGTTAATTATATTACAATTTTGCTCACTGTCAGGGGTCAAGCTTTGCCATAGTAAACCCCGCGGAAGAGCAAGGCACCTCTAGTTAGGAATTTGCCCTATATTAGGGTAGTTGCACTACATTAGGGAAGAGGTTATAATAATCTTGGATATTTTATATTATTGTATTGTATTGAACTATAAAATGTTGTTCATTATGTATTTTGAGAATTTATGGGTGTGTTACAGTTTGTTGATAAACAACATATAAACAAATTAATTATTGACAAAGTAGATGCTTATTGTAATGACCTGATAGGCTGGAGGATATTGGTTAATATTAGGCACGGATGTGTCTTGGATTAGTTTTAAATACGATATCCAGTTGTTATTTGCTTTATGGTATGTTTGTGTAATTAACTTAGCTCAACAACTAACTGCATCCAAGTGGTGAATACCTGTATTCTCAAAATCTTTGTTTGTTTGAGTGCTTTGGGTGTTTGTTTTGTTTTGTTTTGTTTTGTTTTGTTTTATTGTTGTTGTAGTTGTTTGTTTGTTTGGGCCATGGCGAGAGCCAGTGCCACTAATAAAATTGAATTGAATATAAGAAACTTGTGTATTCTGGGAGGAGCAGAGCAGCCTGTTTTCCTTGCATGGAGACAATGTTGCTCTCTCTCTCAGCGCTTTGAGATCAATAAAGACTCTGACAGATTTTACCAACAGTGTGAGTATAAATTTTTCCTCAACATGGGTTTTAACCCATCATCTCCAGGTGAAGGCCCAGTTTGCTCCAGGGGAATGCTTAGATAACCTGGATAAATTGGGTCTTGAGAGACCATTTTCCCTTAAGGTCAAAGTCTTGGAGAAAATGACAACCCTAATGGCTGAGCACATGGGCTCCAGGAGAGGATGTAATGGGGTGCAGCTGCACTTCCCTGGCTCTCACCTGACTTGCCCCTTTCCACGTGTCTTGATATCATGACACTCAGAAAAGGGGTATTGTCAGTCACAGCAGAAAGGGGTGGGGTCTCCCTTAGCTCCACCCCTTCCAGACATGACCATGCCCCTTTTCCGAGCATTATGATGTCACAACACTAATAAAAGGTTGTGGTCATGTCAGAAAGGTGTGGAGCGAAGCAGCTGTCCCATCCCTTTTCCTCACACTTAAACATAATTTTGCCATTGCCCTTGGCTGAGGGGATAAGACCCTCAGATACATCCCCGAAGGTTGTGTCTTGAAGTCTTGCTTGGTCTCTGTGAGTAACCACCTCTCTGTCCACCCAGCTGTATATGGGTACCTGACTCATTGAGTTGAAAAGTCATTGTAGCAGGGGGTCCTCCCAAGGCCACACAGGGCTCTGGGGGGTCCCACTCTGGGGAATTAGCTCACCCCCTGCTACGCCGTTTCAGCCTTGAGCCTCGGCTGAATCCCCCTCTTTACGGAAGGGGATACCCTCTCAGGGCACACCACACAGTCCAGAGGGTATTAGTCCACAGTCCTTTATTAGACACAACCCGTGTCCAGTGTACCTGGGGCTGCCGGCTCAGTCACCTCCACCCTGCAGGCCCAGGTCTGTCTTTCTCAAGCACAGCAGCACCACAATATCAACCCCCAAAGTCAATCCAGCCAGGCCTTAAACCCCCAGGCTCTGGCCAAGCCTTCCCCAGGCAAGAGGCTCCCACCTAGGCACAACCTCTCCCACTTGCCTGGGTCCCTCTGGTTCTCCAGCCTTCAGCATCCTGGATAGCATAGAGCAGGAAAATTTGTTCAGGGAGATGTTGCTGCTTCGGCTCCCTGGCAGAGACTTTCTCCACACTGCCTTGTCTCTCCTTTTATACAGGCAGAGTGGGCGTAGCCAGGCTGCCTCTACTCAGTCTTAAAGGGCCACTAACCTGCCCACTCTGTCCCAGGGTTTCTCAGCCTGTTTAACCCACAGGCTGTTCTCCAGCTCTGGGGATGGCTCTGCCACACCCCTGTGTGCGCTCAGCCCTCTGGCTGGCCCACACAGCCCCCTTCTTAAAGGGGCAGCAGCCCCACAGGACTGCTCCCTGCTACAGTCATATAGCTTGAAAAGATTGATGTAGTGCTGGCTACATCATTCCATTGTATGCTGTAGGTCACAGAACATGATACACGCCAGCCTGACAGGCCACACAGCTCAGGGAGGACTTTGGCTTTTTGAATGTGCAGTGTATGTGATTAGCTTTCTAGTTTATACAGCCAGTTCTTTGGATCTGGAAAAGAGCCTAGAGGACAGATTGGGTGGAATGCAGGCCTATCGAGAGAAATTTGGTGCCCCATTATATTCTGGCAGCTGGGGACCCCTACCTCCCACCCTGTCATAAATTTTGAAATTGATTTCTGGAGGATACTTTATTTATGCATGTGTTGCTTATTATTTTACTCATCCAATTTTAATGTATACTAAGAAAGAAAATTCTTATACTTCCTTCCCTATCCCCACCCAACGAAGCTTAGGCACCCAGTACCATTGTACTTCCATTCCTCCCTGACTCCTCATCAGGCTCTAGTGGGAAGGAGTGTATGGAGAGATTGGGAACTGTAAATGGTGCCACTGATACTGGAAATCTAGGGATGTGAGGAAGGAGCCAGCTACCAGAGCATGTATTAAATGGAACTAGTGAGGGCAATCTTCTTGCCCCATTGCTAACATGGGTGAGAGCCAACAGAAGTACTCCAATGGGAGTACTTTACAAACACCAGAATTTGCAGCACACAACCCAAAGCCTGGGGGTAAGAGCAGATGCTTCTGAAACCATATCTATTTTAATATAAATATTTCTGGATTTTGAGAAAACCATACAGTAGCAATTTTCATCTTGCAAAATTAAATACACATAGCAGCTTCTCTTCAAACAAGAAGTGGTTCAAGTACAGAAGGCAAGTCCAAGGTTTTGTAATTGAACATTTACACTGCAACAAGGCAGACACATTAATAAACCCTAATAGTACTCTGCATGTGTGCATCTTCCCAAGAGTAAGATTCTATGAAAGAAGCCACTCTGTTTACAGTAACATTAGCAAAAAGATTCCCAGAATAGGAATCTTGAGCAATGTATCCCATTAATAAAATGAGATGACAGTAAAGTTTCTAAAGACTTCTTAGACAACTTCTTGTTCTTAACAGATTATCTATTTTTTTTTCTATGTGTGTGTAGTCCTACAAAACATTTCCTACTTCCAGGTTATCCATTCATGTGACCCCCTCCTAGTAGAGTTAAATTACCCCCAGATGGCACATTTGGAGTACTTTGCTCTGGAGGGTGGTAAATTGCTACTTACGAACGGTGCATTCGTATGAGACAAAAAAATGCTGGAAATAATTTATTCCAGATTTTTTTAAAAACTCTGTGTATAGATTAGATCACCAGATGTCTCACTTGTGATGTACAAATAATCCACACGTGATCAAGGTTTAACTATTTTCTTCTTGCATGTTTCTTTTAATGTGGGAAGGGACATTCCGCACGTCCAGTCTAGAGACCATGCCAGAGACGAACCTGTAGAATGCTACCGCAAATTCAAAATGACAGCAGAGGGGAACTGCGCATGTGTGAGAGCTAAGCAGTCGTGGAAAGCCCGCACTCCACTCCCCCGCCGGGAAAAACCCAATCAGATAAACACACAGAGCGGTTAAAAAGCTTTGAAGTGTTCCCCCATGTCGGAGAGAAACAGAGGTGGCAAGAGGTGGATGGGATTGACAAGTTCTGCCTGCCCAAACCCCTGAGGGGATCAACGAGCAGGGAGAGAAGGGCAGCGAACATTAACAAAATGGTAGAGGAGGAATTACCTCAAGAGCCATGTGTAAAATTAGTGCCAGAAGACAAGGTAACGCAGCTCTTCAATGAAATTAAATAGGATTGTGTAAAGCAGACCAAGATAGAGACAAACCTCTCTCAGAAATAACTAAATTGCAAAAAATTACAGAAGCCTCTAATAAGAAAATAGAGGGACTAACAAAAAGCCTGGATATGGCAGAGAACAGGGTCTCAAGCCTAGAGGATCACTTCCTGTATCTAATTAGGATCAACTGAAAAAACATGACACTAGAACATATCTTATGGACAAAACCGAGGACTTAGAAAACAGATCACACAGATCCAATTTAAGATTTGTGGGATTAAAAGAAGGGGTGGAACAAAGAGACACAGGAGCATTTATCAGAGAGGTCATTAAAGAGTTATTTCCTGAGGACCCAGCACTCCACACAGCAAGAATAGAAAGAGCCCACAGAATACCAAGTCCCAGACCCAAAGACAATAAATACCCTCGCACAATAATAGTAAAATTCCTGGAGTATCAAATGACAGAAAAAATTCTAAGACTGGCACGTAGTAACCAGAACCCAGAATTCCAAGGGAACAGAGTAAAAATCTTCCCTGATTACTCAGAGGAAGCTGTGAGAAAAAGAAAAAGATGGGTGAAGTATTTTTCCATCCTGAAAGAAAGAGAACCGAGACCACAATTAAAGTTCCCAGCTTGCATGATGATAACATGGAAAGGAAAAAGAAAACTCTTCTCTGACACTGCTGACGTGGAAATGTTCCTTGAAGGAGAGACCCCAGAGCAAGAGGGAGAAAACTGATACAACATTCAGGAGTGCAGGGTTTACAATGCAACCAAGGAATGATAATGGAAAGGGGAACAAAAACAAGACAGAGTCGGATAACCGGGTTCATGATACATGTAAACCAACTGAAGTTGTAAGTTGGTAAAGGTCAGGGGAGGTTAAGAGGAATACATGTAAACTGACTAAAGCTATACATTTGTGAAGGCTGGGGGAGGTTTAGGGGGACGGGCACAATGTTCTAATTTGAGAAAAAGGAGTGCATGAAAGCGCGTGTCTCTGGAGCAGTTTTACCCCAGGTTGGGGATTTTATGTTTGTTTGTTTGTTTGTTTAGGTTTAAAGTTATCTGATAGATTTGAAGTAAGCAAATTATTACTGGCACGGTGCCAACTAGGAAAAAGGGGAAACTTAGCTAGAAGCAGTGCAAATACACAGCGCCATGTACTAAAAGAGGCAGGGAAATTAAAACGCAACACCAAAATGGCAGCAGCACTGGCTTGGACCCAGCTGGGTAGGGGCGCTTCCCTTCCCTGCCAGTTAATTGCAATAACTGTACTTAATGACAGTGGCAGCGAGGTTTTTCCTCTGGGGCTACAGCAGCGGCAGCAGAATTGAACTGGGAGACTGCAACATGGGAATGGTGATCATGGGCGACAGTTATCAGCCATGGGAAACTCAAAAGGTGGGAGAAAGAACTCGTGTGAATGCATCTTACCTGTGTTAGCACTCCTGTTGAATTACAGGCCCTACCCCCGTCCTGGTAAACTAAGTATTTCACTTTTTTTGTTAATCAGTAAAATTCTGCATTAAATCAGCTTCACCTAGAAAAAAGAGTGACTGCTATCCTGGCCCATTTAGGTCAGTGCAAAACTCAACCTGACTTTAATGGGTGAGGACTGCACCTACTGATGATGAGTTTGAGATGCAGGTCTCCAGATGGAACACTCCAACTTGTGTGAAGGCTGCTTGATTACAACCTGAGTTTCCCTAGGTTTTGTCTCAGCATTGAATCACACAGCACTGTCTTTTTCTTGTTGTTCTTGTTGTCTCAGCAAAACAGTCAAGCATATTTACTGCATATGCTATGATATCGTAGGTATGCTATGCTAACCTGTCGAAACTCTCTGCCTTGTGTTTGAATTTCCTGGCTTCTGTCTGCTTGTTTCAAGGTGTTTTTGGTGTGCCTCCATATTGAGTTACACGGGGGTGGGGAGCCTCAGGCCTGGAGGCCAAATGTAGTCCACGGCTAGCTTTTATTTGGCCCCTTTCTCGTTTCTGAATGTGGTCCCTGGATCCAGTCCCTAGGACCCCCGAGCACTGAATGGAGCAGAGATGATGACAATGCACACAAGAATAGGGGACAGATCCATGACACAGATCCATGATCTGGACCCACCTCTTCCTACACTCTGTCCCCAACTTCTATGCAGGTTGTGGAGCTTGTACTAATTTTCATAGTAACCCCTGGGAGGGAAAAGATTCCTCACCCTTGGGCTACAGAATACATATTCCTTTTCTAAAGTGTATTACTTTGTCTTTAACCTAGACCTGCTAGGTGCATTGAAGAATATTTTGTAGTAAACATATACATTAACAATTCGTAAAGTAAAGCCTATGGCGTAACTAAGAGACCTGAGAAGGGATGCAGTTCTGTGAGCAAAGTAGGGTAAAATATATGGATGGCTGAGGCTAAGCAGAATGATGTCTGCTTCCTGAAAGTCCTCCATCTGGAATACGAGGCATTCTGCCGTTATCAAAATCCAGATCATGCGAGATGTCAGTTTGGCATGTTTCACCGTCCTTATACAGCGAGACTCTACTGGAAACATGGATATCATCAGGGCCTCCCAACTGACACAACTTAGCAGCAGGCAGCTAATGTGTATGTTTGCTGTCAGAAAGTTCTTCAGCAAGGCTGTTGTAAAGGGTGTAGATAGGATTTTAATATAAAATGTCTGAACAATCATCTCAGAAATGATGCTAACCAACACCAGCATGTCTGCGTTTGCTAGGTGTGAAATAAAAATTGCGGTAGACTTGTACGATATGTTTGGAGACCTCAGAATGAGGGATGTATATAGACTGCCCAGGAGTCCCAACAGTGTGATGAGAGGATTTGAAGAAGGCAGGACTAGGTACTGGATGTATTTTAAGACCAAGTATCTTCTCAGATCTCTCATGTGGTCCCTCTTGGTGGCAACACTGAAGAGGGAAAAAGCCCTGAAACAGATAGAAAAACTGGTTAAACTTGCATATAAGCACAAGTCTTTTCTAATAAGCTCTCTTTGCATGTTTTAAAAGATTTGCCCGCGTGTTGCTTGTTATATCCAAGCCAGGGCATCAGCTTGCTGCCCAGCTTTACAAGCATTCATTCTTAGCAAATCGTTTACAATGCACCCTTTGTGAAAGCAAATGAGAACCAGCACTATTAGCTTAGTTCTAATTGGATTTCATGCAAATATTAAGCCACTCATTTGATCTGCAAGGATTTCGGCTTGATTCCAGTGTAACTGACAACAGTACCCAGTATTTGTAGCAAGTTTGCCATGTTCCACGCATTTGCTTTCTTATGATCTTGGTTCACATGCTCTGATAAAGTGTAGCTTAGTGGATAAGGTGCTTGACTTGGACCTGGGAGACCTGGATTCACATCCTGTCTTAGCCAAGAACTCATGGGGTGGCCTTGAGTAAACCACTCTCTCTCTCAGCCTCAGTTCTCCATTGCTAAAATGAGAATGTATGGATCTCTTTTTCTCCCTTTATTTCCCTTCCCTTCTTTGTCTGTCCTAGAGTATAAGCCCCTTGGTGCAGGGACATGTCTTTAATCATGATTTTCAGCACCAAGAACATTGCTGGCTGTATATTACTGCAATGCGCTCTACATGGGGCTGCCCTTGATGACTGTTCGGAAGCTGCAGCTGGTGCAGAATGCAGCGGCCCGGCTCCTTTCAGGAACAAGTTGCCAGGAGCACATTACACAAGTACTCCAAAGTCTGCACTGGCTACCTATAACTTTCCAGGCACAATTCAAGGTGCTGGTTTTGACTTTTAAAGGCCTAAATGGCCTGGGTCCCATATATCTGAAATACCG
Source organism: Sphenodon punctatus (assembly GCA_003113815.1). Classification (NCBI taxonomy): domain Eukaryota; kingdom Metazoa; phylum Chordata; class Lepidosauria; order Sphenodontia; family Sphenodontidae; genus Sphenodon; species Sphenodon punctatus. The sequence goes on from QEPC01011744.1 coordinate 315,119, forward strand.
CCTGTCCTACCATGTCCCATTGTCTCCCTATGGTTGTCTGGGAGCATCCTCTTGCAGGTTCCATCTGTTACCATTGTCCACAAGACGGGCGTGAGGGGGAGGTTGTTCTTGGTTGCTGCCCCAGCTTTGTAGAACTCCCGCCCCCAGAAGGTTTGCTTGAGCCGAACCTAAGCATCTTCCAGCGGTGGTATAAAAATTCTTTGTTTGAAAAGGTATTTGGCAAGTGGGTATAGGGGTTGGATAGATTTTGGGGAAGGATTATGGGGATGGTGGGAGTTTTATGGGGAGGGTGGGAGGTTTTATTGCTTAAATTTTATTAAGCAATTATTGTTTTTATTGATTGTGAGCCACCCAGAGCCTTTGCGGGGAGGTCAGTAGAGAAATCTAGATAAATAAATAATAAAAATACGTAATTAATACACACCATCAATATCTATTCAATGGTTCCTGAGGAGAAGATTAGCAGCATTCCAATATTATTATTAACTTGATGAACATTTACACAGAGGCCCTCTGTTTTTTAGAAGTACTCAAATGCAAAGTGCAGGTTCAGGTTTAGCGACTTTGAATAAATTGTCTCTACAGTATATTGCCTCCTGTTGTATAAAATGACCACGATCCAGCTAAACCCTGGCGCAGGGGAAACCTGCACCAGTGGATAGCTCTGGGGAACCAGCAGCCACAGCGCCAAATCTACTTCCAGTCCCTGTGCCATGCAGGGGGCAGATGGAGGAGGTGGGGCAACAGCAGGCAGCAGGATTGAGGGGTCAGGCAGGGAGCTCCTGACCCTCAGGAGTTGCTGCTGCCCGCCCAGCCAACCCCCGACCACCACAGCACTCACTCTAGAACGTGAGAGCCCTGGGCAATACCTCGCAAGACCCTGCCCCTCACATACCTCACTGGTGCTGCAGTGCTGGGCCGGGAGCCGGGAGAGCAGGAGTAAGGGAGCACTGGTGTAGCAGCCATGTTTGCCACAGGGAGGGGCTGGCAGGCTTGGCCACAATGGGGTACCCCGGTGGGATGGCCATAGCCTCCGTGTGGCACTCCAAGTGGCATGCCCTCTTCTCTACCGCTGGCAATGGGGGCATGGCTATCTCACTGATGGAGATGCTGTGGCCATCTGGCCGGTGGAACTCTGTTTCCGTCCGTGCACGCACCCACCCACCCCCGCTCCCAAATGCTTGCTTTTCCTTGGCCCTCCACCAGCGCATGACTCTGTGTGCTAGCAGTGGGGCTGAGCTGGATTGTGGTCATTGTATTTTGAATACAATCCATGGGAATACAAATATCTGTGGTATCATGACCTTCCCCATATTGCCTGTGGAGAGTTCACAAAGTTTTCTGTTCCAGTCTCTAAGTTGTTATTGTAACTTTCATTCTAGCTTGTACACCATAAGGTTTTTTTCATACAATCTTTCATATTACGGTTACATGCCTTTCTTAATATTGCATAATATGACACCAAACAAACATGGGCCCTTTTCAAATGGGCCGTGGTGGGTGGGGGGATGGGTGTGCGGTCACCACCTCCACCCACGGAGCATCGGGCATTGGAACCCATTGCTCTGTGGGTGGCTGATGGATGGAGATGGGTGTAGCACAGGAGCTGTAGAACAGTGAAACTGCATGGAGATGGTTGGGGGCGTCTCGTGTGAAAATGACCATGGCTATACAATATGAATACAGAGTAGTCATTTGTGAACATGTATGTTGTTTCCTGATCTTTACCACACCTGCCCCAGACTCTCCTGCTCCCAAAACCATCTTCATCCTTTCTCTTATGTCTAGAAGTCCCACCTTGAGCACATGTACTCTGCTCCCTCCCTCCCAGCCTTCAAATCCCTCCTGAAAACCTACATCTTCCATTAGGTTTTTCCTAGTTCCTCACCCCCACAGATTGCTCCTTTATGCATCTCCTTGTGCTGACTCATCCTTCAGGATCCCCGTTCTCCTTTGTAACCAAGCTAAGTACATGCAACTTGCAATTTGATGGATGTATTGCTGCCTCTCCTCTCCCCCTTGTTGTTCTTCCCTTTAGCCAACCTAGATTGTAAGCCCCTCAGGGCAGGGACCTGTTCAGCACCAGGCACCTTGCTGCTGCTATATTAAAAATAATACTGGTGCCTCATTTCTATGGAGAAAGTTATTATAGCAGCACAAGATAGAGAGTTCCCATTAACCGCAGCTCTAGGAATCAACCTGCCTTAATGGGCTTAATTTACCTGGAGCCCCAGATGAGGAGACAGATTGGGTTTAAGACTCTATAGGTCAGGTGACCAGGAAACCCTGTAGCTAGCAACCTGGGCTGGGACCCTCGATAGCAGGACCACCAGATGAGCCTGGAGCCAATGAAGATTGAAAATAGTTGCCTCCAGTTCAGGGAAAATCTTGGAAGTAGATCCCTGGCACACGGAACCGAAAGCACAAGAGAGGCCTCAAGACTGTGGATGGGGAATAACCTTGATTCATGTGCAATGGAAGTCACATAAGTCAAACTTGGTTAATTAGGATTTCCTTTTAAGTCAATGGAATGTGCTACATTTTTGCATGGAATGTGACTCTTCCCATCTTCAATTTCCTGATAGCTCAAAGCTGTTGCCCTGAGATCCCTGATAGGAGTTAAGTGGCTGTAAAGTGACAGTTAACACATTTGTTTTTGATCCTGTGTACCACAGGCTAATGGTTCAAATCCAGCCTTTAGTCCTAAATAAAAAGTTTTGGGGGCTGGGGGCTTGGCAGGATTGCACCCCCGACCCCAGGACACTTTTCATGTAGGACGGAAGACTGCATTTGAAGCACTTCGCTGTGCATGTAAAGCAAAGGAAATGAGTGGCTGTGTCTGCACATAGCACATGCCATTGTTCCAGCTCCCTAACTTGGAGACAAGCGTTACATTTGGTCACACAAACCCAGGAACAACCCAGTGAGAGAACACAGGTTTGTAGAGGTTTGTTCCCTGGAACACACCCAGACCCAGGGAGCTCCTTAGCAGACCCAGGGCATGGAATGAATATCTGTTCACCATGAGGCTTTGTGCTTGTCAGTTTCACAGTGGGACTTTGGCTTGTTAGTTTCACCAAGGGAAAGCTTTTCCCAGGGAGTTTTGCCCTGGCAGTTTCACCATCAGAGCTTTCAGGCTTCACCGATTTATGCTACTATTTAATAGGCTTACCCTCTTGGTCAGAGTCCATAGGGTGGCAGCATAAACACAGAACAGCATGAATATTTGATCATCCTGCTCCACCACAGGATGGTGTTGTACTAAGTACCAAAGAGTTGATTTTCCTGTGGCTAACATAAGGTGTGGAGACACCCACAGCTAAGTATCTGTTAAGTGACAGTGAACACCTGGCTTATAGAGCTGGAAGGAGGAAACGGATCCTGCTTTTCAGGATTCTGCTGTTCAGCTGCACCAGTGGGAAAGCTCTCCCCTTTCCCCCTCTGCAAACCCCCTGCAAGATCACCATGGGTGTTTTTTCACATAACAAAAATTGGGTATTTGAGCCCGTATTGTAGGGATGTGCAAACAGAACGGGGTTTGGATGTTTGGCCATTCAGCCGGAAAACCTAGTTCGGGTTCATTGGTTTGGTCCTGCAGAGTTCAGTCCCACCGAATGTTCGGCAGAGTTTGGACCCGCCTGGAGGCTTGGGGCACTCTGGGGACCCCCAGTGGGGCTCAGGGCAGCATGGCAGGCCTCCAGAGACCCAGCAGCAGCAGCAGCAGCAGAGACCGGGAAGACTTGGCAACCCGGATTGCCCAGGCAGGCAGGCTCGGCGCTTGCCCCTGGGGGTGTCCATGGCACCAGGGCTGGCCATCAGAGACCCAGCAGCAGCAGAGATCAGAAAGGCTTGGCACTTGGCACCCCGGATTTCCCAGGCAGGCAGGCTCAGTGCTTGGCCCCTGGGGGTGGCCGTGGCACCAGGGCTGGCCATCTGAGACCCAACGGCAGCAGCAGCAGAGGCCAGGAAGGCTTGGGGCTCAGTGGCTGGCCTGGCACCCCTACTTGGACGGGCATTGCAGGCTGCCAGGCAGCAGTGGAGCAGCAGCAGACACTGGATTGCCCAGTAGCAGAATCCATGGCAGCAGCAGCAGCAGACAGACACCTTGATGAAAAGCAGCTGCTCCACCTACTTGGCACCCAGTCATAGGAGGTGCATCGGGCAAATGTCCCCCACCATAGAGAACACCCACTCACTGGGGACACTCATTGGTGGGCAGGACAACAGACCCTTGGCCACTTTGGACAGGGCCGGCCATATGTCCCTCCGAGAACTGTGTCACCACCATGTTCTGCCCCTCCCATCAACATTCAGCAGCAGCAGCCAGATGGGCCCAGAAGCATCCGTGCACCATGGAGGAGCTGGGGTGGGGGCATCTGCCAAGTCCATCAGCACATAGCACTGGGGAGGAAGCTGTCTTTCAATTGAAAGCCACGTGCATGTTAGGGGAAAGGATTGTGCTCGATGGGCAGCCCTTCTCGGCGATCAGGGACATGGGGTTTAGGTGCCTGATTGGCTTCCTGGCTCCCCAGTTTAAAACTGCCCTCGCACACCACCCTAAGTCAGGCTGCCGCCAATGCCTGGCATTCTGCAACGCCCAGCCAAGCAGGGGTGGCAGCCACCGAGTCCTGGCTGGGCCTCTGCCACTGCTCCATCAATGCCTGGCAGCCTGAAACACCCGGCCCTGATGGTGACTAGAACTGGAGAATCCAGCACAGCATAGAGCGAGCAGAACTGGAGGTCTGCCAGCACCACCCTGAGTCAGCAGGTGGTGCCAGCCCTGTACCAGGCTTTAAAGGAGTGGGTGAGGGAGCAGCTGGCAGGGGCTAGGGGTGCCACTGTCCACTTCACCACCAACCTGTGGTCAAGTAGGAACACGCAGCATGCCTACCTGGCAGTGACTGATGTCACACTGGTGGCAGGACCCAGAGACAGCGTTTGGTGGTGGCAGAAGGGGTCCCAAATCAAGGTATAGGTGGGCCCTGCTTCAGGTGGAAATCATAGATGCCATGGCCCCCACACTTCTTGGAACATCGAGGCACCCCTGACCACCATGGTGAGGGAGTGGGTCATGCCAGGCACGCCCTTCACCAAGGGGTGCATGGTGAAGCACAACGTGGCTAACATAGTGAGGGCAGTCTGTGAGGGGGACTTCACCAGCACCTCTTCACCTGGTGGTCAGGGACACTCTGGACTTGGGGAGGGAAGGGGATTGGGGCAGGCACCCTTAGCTCCCTGATCAAGAGGGGGAGGAAGCTGGCTGGTTTCTTGAACCGGAGAGTGATGGGCAGCAATCTCCTCCATGTGAAGTAGGCCAAGCAAGGCTCCTCAGTGCACCAGCTGGTGCAGGATGTGTCCACCCAGTGGAATTCCTCCACGTTCCTGATGCTCGAGTGGCTTCTCAAGCAGCAAGCTGCCTTTCATCAGGTTCAACTGGTGATGGACAGCAGGGCACCTCCAGGGTACTATGGGGCAGAATGGGAGATCCTGGTGCTCTATGGGCACTGGAAGGGTGACCTGGTGGAGAGGGTCTGACAGGCAGAGAGGGCTCTTGAGTGTGCACAGCAGCAGCAGGATGCCCCTGGGGATGGTGGGAGTAGCCACCCATTTCAGCCAGTGGGGTCTATCCCTGCCCCCAGCCTTAGCAGTAGCAGCAGCAGCAGCAGGATGAGCAGCAGCAGCAGGATGAGCAGCAGCAAGCACCCCTATTGCTTCTGGAAGGCATGGATGGACAGCCCTCCCTTCCTGGAATGTACACCCCAGAACCCTGATGGTGGGTCCTGGGGATGGAGTGGCTGGCTGTTTCTTGATGCCAGAATTGATGTCTGTGTCCAACAGGAGCAGAGCCGGCTCTCCCTGGGCCATGCTGTAAGTGAATAAAGACCCTGAACCCTGGGTCAGCAGAATGATGGCCCCAGAACCCTGAGAGTGGGTCCTGGGACAGGAGTGGCAGCTTCTCAATGAAGTGGAATGACAGCCCTCCCTGCCTGGAACATAGGTTCCAGAACCCTCATGTGGCTCCTGGGGATGGAGTGGCTGGCTGTTTCTTGATGTGGTGAAATGACATCTCCCTGTGAGTGGAATGACGGCCACCAGAACCCTGATGGTGGGCCCTGGAACTGGAGTGGCAGCTTTTCAATGAAGTGGAACGACAGTCCTCCCTGCCTGGAATGTAGGCCCCAGAACCCTGATGGTGGGTCCTGGGAATGGAGTGGCTGGTTGTTTCTTGATGCGGTGGAATAAAGGCTGCCTCTGAGTGGAATGATGGCCCCAGAACCCTGATGGTGGGTCCTGAGGCTGGAGTGGCAGCTTATGGATGCCATGGAATGACAGCTCCCTGTGACTGTAACATAGGCCCCAGAACCCTGAGGGTGGGTCCTGGAGCTGGAGTGGCTGGCTATTACTTGATGTGATGCAATGACAGTCCCAGCACCCTGACAGTGGGTCCTGGGGCTGGCGTGGCTGTCACCCCTGCTTAGCCGGGTGTTGAAGACTGGCTGGCATCGGTGGACCAGTGGCAGAGGCCCGGCCAGGACTCTGTGCCTGGCACCCCTGCTTCACCGGGTGTTGCAGGCTGGCTGGCATTGTACTCAACGGAGCGCAAGAAGCTCTATTGCAAGTTAGGCAAGGCTTGCCTGGTGGTGAATCTTGTGTTCACCCACCCACCCCGCCAGCACACTCATGCAAGCTATGTCTGTCTACAAGAGTGAGGTGCAAATGGCTGACGTGCAGTACCAGAAGTAGTGGCAGAGGCCCGGCAAGGGCTTAAGTGGCTGGCACCCCTCCTCGGCTGGGCGTTACAGGCTGACTGGCACTGGTGGAGGAGCAGCAGAGGCCCGCCCAGGGCTCGGTGCCTGGCACCCTTGCTTGGCTGGGCTTTGCAGGCTGGCTGGCCACTGGTTCTGCTTGCTCTATGCTGGGTTCTCCAGTTCTAGTCACCATCATGGCCAGGCATTGCAGGCTGCCTGGCATTGGTGGAGCAGCTGCAGAGGCCCGACCAGGGCTTGGTGGCTGGCACCCCTACTCAGCCGGGTGTTGCAGACTTGGGTCAAACACAACCGAACTCAAGAAGTTCTACTGAAAAGTGGTCAAGCTTTGCCCGATGGTGACTCTCATGTTCACCCAGCCCCCACCCACCGGCGCACTCATCCGAGCTATGACCGTCTACAAGATTGTAGAAAATGACTGATGTGCAGTACCAGTGCCAGCAGCAGACATTGGATTGCCAGGACTCAGTAACTGTGGCTGCCACCCCTGCTTGGCTGGGCATTGCAGGCTGGCTAACATTGGTGGAGCAGCAACAGAGGCCCGGGCAGGGCTCAGTGATGGCCACCCCTGCTCAGACAGGCATTGCAGGCTTGCATCCTGCTCTCCTGATCTGAACAAACTATTCTGCCAATTGATCAAGCCTTGCCCAGTGCTGAATCACATGGCCACCCAGTAGCAGACATTGGATTGCCGGGGCACAGTACCCATGGCACAGCAGAGGCAGCAGCAGCAGACGTTGGATTGACTGGGCAAAGAACCCGTCACACAGACAACAGAGGCAGCATTGACAGCAGCAGTGGACATTGGATTGCCCGGGCACAGAACCCATGGCACAGACAGCAGAGGCAGCATTGGCAGCAGCAGCAGCAGACATTGCAGTATGCGGGCACAGAACCCATGGCACCGACAGCAGAGGTGGCATTGGCAGCAGCAGCGGACATTGGATTGCACAGGCACAGAACCCATGCCACACAAAGCGGGAGATGGCATTGGCAGCAGCAGTGGACATTGGAGTACCTAGGCACAGAACTCATGGCACAGACAGCAGAGGCGGCATTGGCAGCAGAAGCAGATATTGGAGAACCCAGGCAAAGAACCCAGGGCACAGACAGCAGAGGCAGCATTGGCAGCAGTGGCAGACATTGGAGTACCTGGGAACAGAACCTATGGCACAGACAGCAAAGGCGGCATTGGCAGCAGCAGCAGACATTGGATTGCACAGGCAGAGAATCCATGGCAAACACAGCAGAGGCGGCATTGGCAGAAGCAGCGGACATTGGAGTAGCCGGCCACAGAAGCCATGGCACAGACAGACAGAGTGGCATGAGCAGAAGGCAGGCAGACTGAGGCAGGTTTCGAGCTTGGTCTCCTGGGTGGGCAGGTGGGCAGACAGGCAGTGTGGCATGAGCATCGGCAGGCAGACCCCACAAGCCCCAGGCCCCACAAGCCCCCCCCGGCCCCACAAGCCAGGCCCCACAAGCCCCCCATGCCCCCAAAACAAGGCCCCAGGCCCCACAAGACAGGCCCCACAAACAAGGCCCCAGAC
>QEPC01011744.1:334731-353620 GCA_003113815.1 Sphenodon punctatus
GCGGCCCATCTCCTGACTGGGCCGAGCTGACGCGAGCACATTACACCGGTGCTTCGCTCTCTGCACTGGCTGCCGATAGTCTTCTGGGCCCAATTCAAGGTGTTGTTGTTGACCTTTAAAGCCCTAAATGACTTGGGCCCCACCTACCTGCAGGACCACCTCACCCTCCAGATCCTGGATCAGCTCCTGCAGTTGGCCGGGGGCACCCTCCTCGGGGTCCCCTGGGTTTCCCGGGTGTCAACCATGAGGAGGGCCTTCTCTGTGGCTGAGCCACGGCTGTGGAATTCCCTCCCATCGGAGATCCACTTGACCACCGACCTCCCCTCTTTCTGCAGACAATGTAAGACCTGGCTGTTCCGCCGGTCCTTTCCTGAGGGAGATAGGGTGGGTGGGTATGGGTTGTGTCCTGGGATTTTAGATTGTTTTAATTGTAGTTTTATTGTTCTGTATTTTGTTTTTAAATGTTGTTAGCTGCCCCGAGATGCCTGTGGCAGGAGGGGGCGGCATATAAATTTTAAAATAAATAAATAAATAAAATGTAAACCCCCTCTGAATTTGGAGCGGGGGGGGGTGTTTTGCAGGAAAATAAAAAACTAGAAATGCAGGGAAATGGTTCCCTGCATTGGTTTTTGCATTTGTGCTGCCCAGGTATACAGAGCCTAATGCCCATATACCAGTATTAATAAAAAGTAATTGTACTGTGGAATGGCATTCATATACATGTGATTAGAATCAAACCCTTACTGGAATGGTTCCCATTCCCAAACTTTTTATCTGTGTGACCCTGTTTCAGACTAATAACGCAGCTCCACAGAGGCATGTTATATACATTGTTTATTTATTAATTATTTATTATTATTATTATTTATTAAGTATTTATATAGCTCAAGCAATGTACTTAGTGCTTTACAATAAATAATTAAAGGGTCCCTGCCCCAGCAAGCTTACAATCTAGGCGAGACGAGGGAGGGGAAACAGAGGGAAAGACAGGGATACATTCAAATTGGATTGTGACCTCATCCACAGATCATGTGACCTCACTCAGCATTCGGTACCTCAATTTGGGAACTGCTGCCATACTACGGGAAGCTGTCCTTCACATGTGCAAGTTAATTTCTATCTCCATGTGGCTGGGAAAGAGAAGAATGTGTGATTGGACCCTCATGTGACCCTCTATATGTACATTGTTTATAGCTAATATATCAGAAGTGGGCAAACTTTGGCTCTAGAGCCATATGCGGATCTTTGACTCCATTGTGGTAAATGAATGTGACTCTTGAGATTAGGAAAATTTGCCCCCTCCTGTAATACATTCTAGGTTGGTACTTTGATCCTCCTTGCTATGGATGCATTTTGTGTAAGAAGAATCTAAAGGCAGGAGATATGTGTCTTGTTTTATGATTTTCTTGCACATTCCTCCCATTAATATTGTAAGTTTGACTTAACCTGATACCTTTTAGCCTGGAATTATTTGCATTCTAGTCTGTTTCCACCAAGGGCCATATTCACTCTGCATATTTTTTCCTCAAACTGACTTCAAATGGTGTTGAATGTTACACAATGATGGAAGAGGTTTCTGTACTATAATCAGTGTGCGGTTGAGCACTCTAATTATTTCTGGCATAACAGAGCTGTAAAAGAGTCCGGCTACATGTCTACACTCCCATCTGTCAGAAGAAGAGTTTAGCCTCTAGCTTTTGAATTCTAACCATTGTGCTGTTCAACTATATGCTGAGGCAGAGTACTAGGAGACAAAACTTGTTTGTCCAGAGTTTCTCAGTAGACTGACCTTTATTTGAACCTGACCTGGCTTTCCATCACCACAACTGGTTGCTAGGTGTGTGCATATAGTTTTTGTTATTGCAATAATGATAACGAAAATTGTTGTTTTCTTTTTAATTATTGCAGTTACAAAAACAACAACTGAGAATAATGATGATTAATTATTATTATTATTATTTATTATTATTATTATTAACAAACATTTATATAGCACCAGCAGTGTACCTGGCACTTTACAACGCAATAAAATAGACACGGTCCCTGCCCCTAGGGCTTACAATCTGAGAGACAGGAGCTGGGGGAGAGACTTAGGAAGGGGAACAGAGGGAGAGACAAAGGGTCTAACATTCATGAAGATGCAAGGTCTCAAGTGCACGTACTTGGCTTGGTTACGATGAGAATGACAGCAGGCAGGTCCATGTTGCAAGGATAAGGGTAAACCGATCGTAGGTATAGGAATAGTGGCTCAGCAGGATAAAGAGTCAGACAGAGCAGAGCGAAAGAGGTGAGTTTTAAGGAGAGATTTGAAGGTATGAAGGGAGGGGGCAAGGCGGATGTGGACAGGGAGGGAGTTCCAGGCATGGGGGGCAGCAAGTGAGAAGGGACGAAGGCGCTTAGGGGAGCAGGGAAGGCGTGGAAGGGTGAGAGAAGGGACAGAGGAGGAGCGAAGTGCACGGGCTGGAGTATGGAGGGCGATAAGTGCAGAGAGGTAGGGGGGAGCAAGGTTGTGAAGAGCTTTATAGGTGAAGACTAGGAGCTTGTGCAGGATTCGTTCAGGAAGGGGAAGCCAGTGAAGCGAAGAGAGGAGGGGCTGCACATGGTCGAAGCGACTGGCGAGGTAGATGACCCTGGCAGCAGAGTTTTGGACAGAGATGAGGGGAGAAAGGTGAGACCGGGGAAGGCCAGTGAGAAGGAGGTTACAGTAATCGAGGCGAGAGATGACCAGAGCATGAACAAGAGTTTTGGCAGACGAGACAGAGAGAAAAGGGCGAATCTTAGCAATGTTATGGAGGGAGAAGCGACAGGATTTAGCAACAGAGTCAATGTAGGGTTTAAAAGAAAGGGCTGAGTCAAAGATGAAGCCTAGGCTACGGGCTTGGGGGACAGGCAGGATGGTGACTCCATCAATAGTTATTGACAGTGAGGAAGGAGAGGAAGGATGAGGGGGGAAGATAAGGAGTTCAGTTTTAGCCATGTTGAGTTTGAGTTGACGTTGAGACATCCAGGTAGAGATGTCAGAGAGACAGTTGATGAGACGAGCTTGAACAGAGGGAGAGAGAGAGGGAGTAGAGAGATAGAGTTGAGTGTCATCAGCATAGAGGTGGTATTGGAAGCCATGGGAGGCAATGAGTTTGCCTAAGGATGAGGTATAGATCGAGAAGAGGAGAGGGCCAAGAACAGAGCCTTGAGGAACACCAACTGAGAGGGGGAAGGAGGAGGAGGCGGAGTTGGAGAGAGACACATTAAAGGAGCGGTCAGAGAGGTAGGAGGAGAACCAGTTATGGACAGAGCCACAAAAGCCAAGGGAGTGAAGGGAATCCAGCAAGAGTGAGTGGTCAACAGTATCGAAGGCAGCAGAGAGATCAAGGAGGACAAGAATGGAATAGAGACGTTTAGATTTAGCCACCAGAAGATCGTTGGTGATCTTAGCGAGAGCAGTTTCAGTAGAATGAAGGGGGCGGAAGCCAGATTGGAGGGGGTCAAGGGAGGAGTTGGAGGATAGGAAGTCAAGGCAGCGGGAGTAGACAACACGTTCAAGCAGCTTGGAAGCAAAAGGAGGGAGTGAGACAGGACGATAGCTAGAAGGGTCACAGGGGTCAAGAGTGGATAATGATAACAAAAATGACAACTGAGAATGCAACAACCGAGAACAATGATAATGAAAATGACAAGTGAGAATAACAATAACGAAAATGACAATGTCATTATTGTTGTGGTTATTATTAGTGCTGTGCCAGTTGGGTTTTGGAGGGAAACTGTGGAGAGGGGAGGAGGGAGCAGACATCTCGGAGCCCTAAACAGGGTTGAACTCTTGAACTGTGCCTGTGTTGGGAGGGACGAGCAGCTCAGCAGTATCTGACGGATGTATCGCTGGCCAATGAGCAGCGCAAGCAGACCTCCAACAGTCTCATGGCACTCTGTGATTGCTCAATGCCTGCTGCCTCCCACAACCAATCGGGGGCTCAGGGCAAGGGCACTGCAACCCTTTATAATGGGAGGGCCAGGCTTTTTCTCTCTGTTCTGGGAGAGCTCTGATTGTCAGGTTGCGTTTACAGAACTGTGGTGCTTGCACACAAAAAATCCTCCCTAGCCCTCATTGTATTACCAATACCTTTCCTTCCTCATACCCTATATTTTACCTTCTCCCTTTCCCTGCCCTTCTCCCCCCTGTACATTATATATAGATAGGTAGTATAGATTAGATATAGATATATATTATAGATATATAGATTAGATTAGAATAGTTATATAGATAATTTATTAGATAATAGATAATTTTCCTTTTCCCTTCCCCTGTCTCCCTTAGATTTAGATAGATATTAGTTGCGCATGGGAATCGATACTGATACCGATACAAAAAATAAAATCTTCGTTTGAAACGGTACCAATACCGACAATTATGACAGCGATAACGACATTGTAATTAATAACGATAATGAAAATGACATTTTTAAATAACGAAAAAGAAAAATGAAAACAACATGGAGGCCTGGTGCACACCCCTACTGGTTGTGAGCTGTAAAAGCTTTGGATCAGGTCCACAAATCTTCCTTCCCACAAAAAATCATTAGATAACAATCAATAATCACAAGTATATGGCAAGTGTGGCAAGGAGGATTCCCAGGCCTCCTAAGGCAAAGGGATATCATCTGGGAATTAGCAGTTCTCCCCTCCTAAACAAGCATTTACCCTTTCACAGGTGCTAATCCTCTTGGGTAAGTAACATACCAGGGCCTCACAGTTGTGGGGTCCCTGGTCTTGGCCTACAGCCTCCCCCTACAGCCAAGCCTACGCCACCAGAAGTGTCTTTCTGACAATATGGCTGAAACCCCTATAGTTCAGAACCCCTCAGGGCCACTGCAGTTCAGGTAAGTCTTTATCCAATATAGGGCTACAACATCCCCATAGTCTGTTAGTCCTTCTGTGTCTCTTTATAGTCCCAGGTGGCCCTGAGCTGGGCAGATCCCACCTGGTGTCTGGCTCCCAGAGGCAGCACTCCATTGCAGAGGGATCTCCAATATACAGCAGGCTGGGACGGGTTGATGAAATGAGGAAACTCCTTCTACTGGCTCCTTCGTCTACAGCCACCACCATATTGAGCTCAGGCCCCATAAGGAGCTAGAACATTCTCCTGATACTTCTGTGAGCTCTACTGATCATGCCCTAGGAGTTAGTCCCTGGGAGGCTCAAAGGTCTCAACTGGGCATGCTCCAGAATTGGTGTAGGGCTGGATAGGTGTCCAGCAGCAACAATAATAGGGCTCCTGCAGGCTCCAAGGAGCCTCACTTTTACAGCAAGAAACTTCTCCAGTGCCACAGAAGTCAAGACTAGAAATAATGGGCTAAGATTACAAGAAGGTAGATTTTGGTTAAATATCAAGAAAAAACTCCTAACTTCAGCAATGGAGCAAGTTGTCTAGGGAGGTTGTATGCTTTCCATTGCTGGAGGTTTTTAAGCAGAGTCTGGACAACCATATGTTGGGGATGTTGTAGCTGTAGACGTCCCACTTCCAAGCAGGGGACTGGACTAAACTCAGTGGTTTTCCAACTGTTTCAAACAACGCACCCCCCTTCTGCTTGCCTGTGGTTGCTGAGGCCCCTCCCTGCACCAATCCCACATGCATACACTTTGCCCTCTCACCTTCCTGTTGCTTCCCCTAGCCCTTGCTGCCCATTATTTTGGGAATTTGCCCTGGCTCAGTCAGTGTGGAGCTAGGTGTTTTCCTCTCAGCAATCCCTGAATACCTTCTGTCCACTCCCTGGGGGACTCTCCCCTCCACCCCATCCCAGTTTAAGGTCACTGGACTAGATGACTCTCAAATTTCCTTACAACTCTGATTCTATGATCAACATTAATTCCTTTGTTCTGTAGTTTAAGAACCTAATATAGAGGATATGTGCTCTACATTACATTTTGCTCTGCCCTACACTTCAGCAGATAACACCTTTCGGCAAGCCCGTTGAGACAAATGTAGGATCCCAGTAATGTGGTAGCTGGGACTCCTACCTTCCATCCCTGCGGCATATGTTTCAGAAACAATTTCTGGAGACACATATGTTACTTTCCGTTGTTATTTTACTCATCATATTTTCATGTATATTAAAGGGTTGGCCAAAGTTTCCAACCCCAGGAGCCCTGTATTATAGGGGTGTGCAATTCATTTTTGTTATTAAGATAACAAAAATGAAAATTTTCATTTTGGTTTTTGTTATTGTAATAACAAAAATGAAAAAATAATAACAACAAAAACAAAAACAAATTTTCATTTTTGAAAGAATGGGAAAACACTAAAAAACATATTTCTGGCTATATCCTTTTTTCCCCTTATTCAGTTCTGATGAAACTTGAGGCAATTGTACCCCCAATGGAGGGCACTATGTGTACCAAATTTCAGAAATATTTAATAAAGGAAACCGATTTTACAAGCAATTGAATGTTGTGATTTTAAGAAAAGCTGCATACACATTCCTGGCTACAAGTTACTTCTTTATCTTCCATCCAATTTGTATCAAACCTAGAGAGAATATGTTGCTACCCAAGATTACCAAGCCTGACAAATTTCAGAAATATTGGGGAAAGGGTCCTGATGTTATAAGCCATTAACTTGAAAATGCATTTCTGACTAACAGTTTTATATTACATCTGTTTACTTAACACGACTAAAACTGAACTCAACATGACTAAAACTGAATTCCTTATCTTCCCCCCCTCATCCTTCCTCTCCCTCTTCCCTGTCGATCCTTATCAACAGGGTCACCATCCTTCCTGTCCCCCAAGCCCGTAGTTTAGGCTTCATCTTTGACTCACCCCTTTCTTTTAAACTCTACATCAACTCTGTTGCCAAATCCTGTCGCTTCTCCCTCCATAACATTGCTAAGATTCTACCTTTTCTCTCTGTCTCCTCTGCCAAAACCCTTGTTCACACCTTGGTCATCTTTCGCCTCCTTCTCACTGGCCTCCCCTGCTCTCACCTTTCTCCCCTTATCTCCGTCCAAAACTCTACTGTCAGGGTCATCCACCTCGCCTGCTGCTTCGACCACGTGCAGCCCCTCCTCGCCTCTCTTTACTGGCTCCCCCTTCCTGAACGAATCCTGCACAAGCTCCTAGTCTTCACCTATAAAGCTCTTCACAACCTTGCTCCCCCCTACCTCTCTGCACTAATTTCCCTCCATACTCCAGTCCGTGAACTCCATTCATCCTCTGTCCCTTCTCTCGCCCTCCCAGGCCTCCCCTGCTACCCTAATCGCCTTCGTCCCTTCTCCCTAACTGCCCCCCATGCCTGGAACTCTCTCCCTGCCCACAACCACCTCGCCCCCTCTTATTGTACCTTCAAACCCCTCCTCAAGACCCACTTCTTCCGTTCTGCCCTCCCCGACTCCTCGCACCTCTCTCCTAACTCCTGATGATACCTTCCATCCAGTACAATCTGTTACCTAAGGTCTGTGTACTCATATCCTCACCACACGGACCAACCAGCCATCATTCTCGATGTAACCAAGCCAAGCGTGTGTACCTAGGACCTCGCATCTTCGTGACTGTTACACCCCTTGTCTCTCCTTCTGTTCCCCTTCCTTTGTCTCCCCCCACACCACACCACCCCCACCCATCAGACTTTGGGGATAGCATCTCAGAAATCAGGAGACATAGTTTACACATCCAGGCTGGCCAATTATCATCATAATCACATCCTGCAGCACTGTGACAGAGGACATAAGAAAATTTCTATTGGCTTTTTCCTAAACAGATGCTTCTGACTTCCCAGTAACAAGTGGGGGAGAGATGTTGGAATGGTCACAGCACAGAATGAGGATATTTGGTTGATATTTCTGATGTCCAATTGGCATCATTAACAGATCTTATACCACAGTGACACGTAAGAGATTCCCTGGCATAGGCTCATTCTCTGCATATGCTGTGCAGGCTTATAAATTGGGGCCCTTTAATCACATCTTTCCAATATTTGGTAGAGATTATTCTGAAAGTATGAGATATAACCCTGTCAAATTTCATGTACACTGGTTGGATGCTAGTCAGACATATATTTATAAGTTAATTGCATATACCACCAGGACCGTTTATCCAATCCTTCTGGAAATTGGCATAGATAGTAAACTTGGGAATGGGTATAAACTTGCAAATTTTCATTACATTAGATGGGAGACAAAGAAGTTACAGCAAGGAAGGAATGCATATGCAGATTTTTGCAAAATAACATAATTCAACTACTTATAAAATCAGGTTCCTTTATCCAACCTTTCTGAAATTTGGTACACATAATGCTTTCCATTGGAGGTACAATTCCTCCATGTGTCATCAAAATATAATGGGGGGGGGAGAGAGGTACAGCCAAAAATGTGTTTTCCATTGAAACCAATTGAAATTGAAAACAAAAGCAAAAACAAAATTTCAATATTTACAAAAACGAAATATTTAAATAACAAAAACAAAAAACAAAAATGAATAACAACTTGGGTCCCTTGTGCACACCTCTAAAGTGTATCAAAATCTTCATATGGACAAGACACGCACAAGCACACATGCGCCTTTGAAGTATCTACTAGACTAGACTGAGCCCTTCCCTTCCATCCCATCCCCCCGCCTCTCCTATTATGTGATTGGCTAGTGGAGCTGGGGCTTTCTGGTTCTGGTTGCTGAGATTCTGAGGAGCAGCTGTGATTCAACTGTTGAGACTCAGATGCAATTAAGACATAGGCCCATTAAGGTAATATGGGGCCCAGGCACACATTCTGGCTGAGTGCCTCATTGGAATTTCCTTGGAGCCACAGTTTGACCACCCTAAGTATATTAAGAAAATTCTTGAGCTTGTGGTTCCAGTACAATTTTAGCCCTATTCCATCCCGCTCCCTCCATCAGACCTGACTTTAGGTCCCTTCCAATCCACTCTACTATATCATCTATCTACTTCAGTCATAATTAACAAATACCCAATCTCAAATTTTAAAAGTAAAGGTAGTTATTAGAACAATTGACAATGGGTGATTTCAGATGATACGTGCTCCCGGATCACCACAGTGGATTCCCAGCAGTGGCGAACCAACCAACCCCCTCCCATGGTCCAGGAAAGCCCGTAACAGACATGATGGGATCAGGACCCCGTCAGGGAAACAGATGGACAGACCATGGCCCGGGGCAGCGCAATAGACGTGATGCTGATTCCGGGCCGTGGTCAGAACACCCAGAAGACACCAGGGAGGGGCGGGAGGCAGACATAGATGACAGAGGGCAAACAAAGTCAAAAGTGCCAAAAGGCTTGCCCACACAAGGGAAACGGGAAGGGAGGGGGAGGAGGGAGAGGACCGGCTGAGGCGGCACACACAACAGGCACAGGGAAACCGAGTCCACAGCGGAACACACAGCACAAACACACGCCCAGGCGCATACACATCCATATGGGAAAGGAAGAGAGGGGGGAACACAGTGGGATGGCCAACACACACTGCACAATGGACAAAGGGGGGGCAGGGAAGCGGAGGGGACAGGCCCAGGGAAAGAACAGGACACAGGGAATGGCACCCAGAACCCCACCAACCTCACAGGCAGCAAGGGTCACCCAACAGCCACACAGGCATCCCAGGCAGGGGGGCCCCCACCAGGGCTGAGCACAGGCACAGGGGGAGGGCACATGGAAAGGGAATGGCCCCAGATAAGTCCGGGAATGGTCCAGGAGGCAGGCAGGGGCCCCTTGCACTGATGATGGCATGCTGACCGGGATGGAGGTGATCTGGAGCCAAAGCGCTGACCTGGTGATCCAACCCCCCTCGGAGGAAGCCAGGAGGTGCAGTCTGGGGGTCCCAGACCCCCACGGTCATAGAGTCACCCAAGGGGGGGGCACAAGCACAGGTGAGAGGCAGGCCGGACAAGGGAGGACAACAGCACCCAGGGAGCTGGGAGCCGGCTTGGAGAGCAGGACGCAGCCACGGGAGGGACCAGTCATGGAGGGGACCACCAGTTTCAGCGAAGGACAGGGGGCCCATGGAGGGGGCCCAGAGGCAATGCAGGTTCAGCGGAACCCATGGAACCAGCCTTCACAGCAGCGAGCCTGGTACAGCATGGAGGGAACGGGCAGCGACCACGGTGGCTGGGTGGGGGCAGGAGCATACAGCTTGGCCAACGTCCAGTGCTCTGAAGACACAGGGGGCCTCACAGCCAACTGCAGGGGGTCACGAAGGGGCCCGGGACGGGGTGGGCCACCAGGTGCACGTAGTGGGGGCACTGAAGCATGCCCCAACAGTATCCCAGTAAAGACATGTGGTGGGCGATGAGGTAGAATGCCTCAAATGGATCCTGCATGGCGAGCCCCACCTGGACATCGGCTCAGGACCACACATCAGCCAGCACCACCAGCTCCACTCTGGTGGGCTCCAACAAGCCATAGTCAGCAGCTGGGGGCCACGGAAGGTGCCCAAGCTCCAACAGGTTGTGATAAGCCACCCCATGTGACCGCTGGTACCCACGGGCCCCGTGGACACAGCCAAAGAAGGAATCAGCCAAGACAGGGCCCCCCTCTGCCAGACAGCTCATGTAGGCAGCCAGGCTGCATACAGAGAGGGCAGATATGGTCTCCACTGTGGACCACCCCACATGTGAGCACATCATCTCTGGGATGCACCCATTGGGAAAGGGACGGAGGCCCAGTGCCTCCGCCAGCAGCCGGCACTCACGGGCGCTCGCCTCATAGCCAAAGTAGCGCAAGCCGGAGCTCAGATTTGTGTAGGCACCAGAGAGGGTATCTGGGCAGCTCAGGAGCACTTGCATGGCTGGGGCATGTCACAGGTCACACAGGGCCATTGTCTCACGAAAGGTCCAGCTATGGGGGTTGCCAGGCGTGGCAGGGCGCGGGAGCCCAGGGGAAGCTCTGCCAGCCATGGCCCAGCAAGCAGCAATTAAGAATGGCAGTGAAAGCGGGGCCCCCAGTCCCAGGTGGGATGGGAAGGGAAGCGGGGGAGCTCCAAGGCCATGCGATAAGGCCAGGCCGCAAAATGGCATGGCTAACGAGCGAGGCGTGGGGTGTGGCCCCAGCACAGCTGCTGGAACCAAGCACACAAACCATACAACCAACACAGATATCAGGGCAGCAATAACAGGCAGCAAACAAAGATAGTTAGGAGGTGATGACAACAGGTATGCAGCTGCGGACCGCACGCCCGGGAGCAAGCGGGCCCGTGCACGAGCCCTCGTGCCGGGAAAGCAGGTGAGCTCTGGTTGGGGGAGGCACTCCCTACTGCCATGCCCTGGCTGCCCAGCTGCCACCGGGCCATCCGACCAAGGGGGGTGGGTACAGGTGCCCGATCGCATAAAAGGGGTGGGGTGGGTCCAGGGCCAGGCCATAAAGGTGGGAGCACAATTGCACCAGGGGCACCCACCACGATGAATGTGGGATGAATGGGCACCTGCAGAATGCACCTAGCCATCTGCGCTGCATGGTTCCGGTCGCACACGGACCTTATGCACATCCAGATGGAGGAGGTGCACCTGGATGCCCAGCTTCAGGTGTGCATGGCCAGGAGTTCTGATACTCAGGGCCCAGCGGGTGTCCGGCGTGGCCCAACAGGCCCTCCGCCGCACCCGTGAGCAGGCAGCGGCGCTCCACGTGGCAGCCTGCCAACATCAGTGATGGAGGGATGGGGCATGAAGCACTGCTCACTATGCCCATCGACCGGCAGGTATGGGTCACGGAGCGGGCACAGAGGTGGTGGGCCAGGGCACTGGCTCACCGGGACGAGACCACCTGGAGATCGCACTTCAGGATGGACAGGCATTGCCTCCTGCGGCTCGCAGAGCTGTTGACACCCTGGCTTGAGCAGCAGCACAGCTAAATGCAGGCCCCCATTTCCATAGTCCAGCACGTGGCCATAGCTGTCTGGGCCCTGGCAACACCCAACTCCTGCCGGTTGGTCTCACAGCACTTTGGTGTTGGGGTGAGAACAGTCACCAGGATCCTGAGAGACATCTTTGAGGCAGCGGAGGGCATGATGCTGGACCACGCGATCCAGCTCATGGACCAGGAGGCCATGATGGCTAGCTTCATGGCTGGAGGCTTCCGCAACTGCCTGGGTACCGTGGACGGCACCCACATAGAGATCCTCCATCCATCCAATTGGGAGGCCTCAGAATATGGCAGCTGCAGGAGGTCGTGGACCACCGGGGTCACTTCATCGATATCTACTCCAGCCACTTCAGCCGCAACCATGATGCCAGAATCCTGACCATCTCGCCCCTCTACGCCCGGATGTACTGGGGGGGGGACTTCGCGAACATGGGGATGTCTCGGATCGAGGGAGTGCTGATGTTCCCCTGCATCCTGGGGGACCCGGCCTATCCCCTCACCCGGTGGCTTATGAAGGCATACCTGGTCACCAGGAGCCCTGTGGAGATGCTCTACAATACCCACCTGTGTGCCAGCAGGACCGTGTTAGAGAGAGCCTTCGGGGCCCTCAAGCAGCACTGGAGGTGCGTCACAGGCCGACTGAACTACACGGTGGAGACCTCGGCCCTGGTGATCGGGGCTTGCTGTGTGCTGCACAACGTGTGTGAGACAGATGGGGTCACCCTCGAGTTCCCCGTGCCCTGGTGCCCACCTGACCCCGTGCCACTCTACATTAACACTGCTAACCCAAGGGAGTACCGATACGCCAAGCACATCCGAGCCACCCTGGCAAGGCGGATCACCTGGGATGCTGCAGCCTGAGGCCTCCATGCCCCCCTGACTGCCACTGGTACCCAGGCCACGCTCATGGGAATCCGCCCATCCCCTACCCCAGGGCCTTGACGTGCAGTAACGGCTGCTGTTGCTGTGCCCGTGCCTTTATTGACCTGTACTGTACAGTGATCCCCACCACCCAACTCCCATCACCATGCCCCCCTCATCCCCCCTCCCCCCTTCCCCCCAGGATCTCCTGGGCCTTCTCCTCAGCCACCCTGTGGGCACCATAGAGCTCTGCGAGCTCCCCTCACTCCAGCTGTCCATTTCCCTGACCGTGTCCTGGGAGGCCTCAGTGTCCTGAGGGGCAGGTGGTGTTGGGAGGGGGGCAGCCCTGGTGCTGGAGGGGGCCCCCTGGGTGGCTGCTACCTCCAGTGGCCTGAAGGGACCGGGAGGTGGATTCACAGGCCCTGCGGGCATGCCAGTGCCTGGGGCAATGGGGGCGCCGCGGGGCCCAGCATCAGTGCTGGGGCTGGCAGGGTGCCTAGCGGGGCAGCAGCCATAACGTAAGCACTCATGGTCCCCACGTGCAGCAGCAATGACATGCCAATGTCGTAGAACCAATCCATCTTCAACAAGTGCTCTGCCACCATACGCTCTATGGCCTGTTCCAGCCACCCAAACGTTTCCACCTGCCTGCTGTGCTCCCAGTGCTCCCACCTCCATTCAAAGCGCACCTCCGCCTGCAGCCTCTGGTCCCTGGCCTCTGCCTGCTGCAGAGCCCTGTCCATGGCCGCCTCCATCCAGTCGATGGCTGCAATCATCCACTCCCCCTGCTCGGTGGTGCTCCAGACTATGTCCTCCACCTGCTCCTCCCTCCGGTGCCATACCCGTGCCCTGTGCTCCTGCAGCCGCTTTGTCAGGGGCACGGGGCTGGTTGGTGGGACCTCGGCTGGGCACCCTGTTGGTGTGCACAGTAGGGGTTAGTCCAGAGGCCCTGCCACCCGCCTCCCATCCCGTGCTGCTGCTGCGGGTGCTTGGGTGACCCCCTGGCAGGTAGGCAGCCGGTGCCCTCCCCCGGCAGCCCCCTGTGCCCCAGCCTCCCCTACCCCACGCCCCCCACCTTGGGTTCCACACCCTTCTCCCTCCTGCCCCCCTCTCCCCCTTGCCATGTACCCTCACTGGGGACCTCTGGCTGTTCCTGGGGCTGCTCTCTGCCATCCCCCTCA
Organism: Sphenodon punctatus; assembly: GCA_003113815.1. NCBI lineage: Eukaryota > Metazoa > Chordata > Lepidosauria > Sphenodontia > Sphenodontidae > Sphenodon > Sphenodon punctatus. The sequence continues at coordinate 348,625 of QEPC01011744.1, forward strand.
CCTGCCGGTCCCGTGTGCCAGGGTGCCCCGTGACCTGTATGGACATGGGTGGGGGTGGGTTGTGTTAAGTGTGCTGTGGCTCCCCTCCCCCCCATGGCCAATGGTGGGTAGCCCGCAGTCCCTGCCCCTCTGGTCTGTGCCTTTGCAGGCCCCAGTGACCCCCTGCCCCCTTTCCAGGGTCCTGGCATTCTGGGTTAGTTCGGGGCAGGCTGGTGCCCTGTGGGGGTCCCCCCCGTTGGCCCATCCCCTCTGGTCTGTTCCCCCTCCCACCTGCTTGCCTACCCTCGATGTCAGTCTCAGAGCCCTCCTAGGCTGACCCCTCGGTGTTGCTTGGTCCCCCTGAGTCCACTGGCTGAGGGCGTGCAGTGTGCCAGCTTCAGATCCTCCCGGGTTGGACACGGGGTGTGGGCTCCCGGGGCTGGTGCACGAGGTGGGCCTGCTGCTCCCCAAGGTCCCGGGGTATTCCTCTTGGGGGGGCGGGCCTCCGGAGCCAGTGCCTTCTAGCGGGGCGGTGAGGGGAGGGGATACATCAGCCCGTTCCCTGCCCTGGACCACGGCGCTCCCCACGAGCTGTGGGGCGAGTATGGATCCCTTCATGTGGAGGATGCGGTCCAGGGCATCATAGTAGGGGATGGTCTGAACTCCGTGACCAGAACGCCGGTTGTTGTCCTTTATTGCCTTGTAACCCCTCTTGAGCTCCTTGACCTTGGAGCGGCATTGAGCCACTGTCCTGTGGTGCCCCGCCACCTCCATGTCCTGCACAATCTCATTGTAGACATGCCCGTTCCAGCTGGTGCTCCAGGGACCCCCAGATCCTAATGTAGTCCTGGGTTTCCTTGTGCCACCATTGCCCCCCCCCCCATGGTATGGCCATCTCCCGCATGGACCCTCCTGTTCCCCCTGNCTCCACCCATCTCCTCTGGGGGCTCTGGCTCCTGGGCCCATTTTCAGGTCTGTGGGTCGTAACGAGCGGGGTGTTGGTTGCCTGGATGCCTCAGCCCCACAGCCGTCCTCCCTTACCCCCTCCCGTCACCCCCTTGGTGCCCCTGTGCCACTGGATGGCATCCCCCCTGCTCTCCTTACCCATTTCTGGGGTGCCTCCTCCCCCTGGCCAGGCGTCCCATCTGGGGCGGCCTACCCCAGCTGCTGCTCCTCCTCCTCCACCGTCTCCATCTGCAGCACCACCTCCTCCTCCTCCCTTGCTCGCTCACCCTCCACTCTCCTCGCCCTTCCACCTTGCTCCATCCCACCACGTTCCCCTGCTGCTGTGTGCCCTTTAAATCTCCCTCCCCAGTCTGTGTTGTTGCTCGTTGCCTGGCAATGACACTGCGTGCTTTGGCCCCGGCTGGGGATCGTTTTGTTTGTTTCCAGCTGGTGATTGCCATTCAGTCATTCGGTTTTGCTGTTTCCCGCTGGGAATTGCTTTGCCCACCCTTCTGGAGATGGTCTGGTCCGGCCCTCCGAAAGGGTGGTTAGCTTTGTCCCCTGCTGGGGATTATCTGTGGTGAACATCTGGTGAACGCCGAATAGACATTCAGGGCTCTTTGGCCCCGCCACAGGATTGACTATGGTTCACTGTGGTTGGCAGTGATCTCGTACTGTCTGAAAATACCCAAAGTTAGTTAATGCTCTCTCCTCCCACAGGGCATCCTCGGAACACTCGCCCTTCTGCCCTTAAGAGGTAGCAAGTCCCCCAACTCAGATTGATCCATGTTCTTATGCTCTTGTTGTTCAACCCGCTGTGAAACTTGCTTGTCTGAGACCTTTGCTGGAAATTGTTTCAAAGGCTACATGGAATATAATTAGGGCTTGAAAAATGTGAAAGAAGGGCTAGCCATGCATTATACTGGCACCAGATGAAGAACCGTGGCATCAAAGAGTCTGCAATGGCTTGTCGCATATGCCAAAAACAGAGACCAAATTAAATGAAAGAGCTCATGTATGCTCCACAGTAAGTGGATTGTGGATCGCAGTCAAAATGAATAATGAATCAACTGGAAATGAATCTAGCAGTGTCTCACTCAGCATCTGCAGTCTTACATTAACTCAGGGAAGCAGGTTAATAATGAAAATGTGAGACAGAAAATTTGAAGTACACTGTGCACTATGGGAAGATGAAACAGATGAGAGAGATGTTTCTTAACCAGACAATTCAAAAGGAAGCAGAAATCACAGAAAAGACTGTGAATGATCCAAGGCTGCTAATTCAGTCTGCATTCACACGAGACACTAATTAGGTCGTTTTTAGATGAGCATCAAGTTTGCAAATTAGTTTTGTAAATCTGCATTTAAAGTTTTTTTATAATCTCCACCATTTACTGTTTAGATGACCAGAAACTTGCGGTTGAATAATGGGGCTGCGCGTTTGTACTGGCATCTGCATTCCCAGGCTTTTTAAATCTGCATTCAAGCGTCCTTAAATCCACATTAGGCAATTAGACAAATAAAAAGGAATTTTAATCTGCAAATTTTTGAAACCAGTTTTTTCAAAACTTGATTATCAGGTTTTACAAAACTGGCTTTAAGATGGGAAATGTCCACATCAAGCATTTGAACAGTGTTTAAACGTGCAGTTAAATTAGGATTATTTCTGGATTTATTGGCATAATTTGCATTATTTGTCTCATCTAAAAATGTGCTAAGTCTGCAAAGATCCCACCTAACTCTACGCCACCCCTGCTTTTTTTTAATCATGTGAAAAGGTTGGGTTGCAGGAAACAGCAAGTGTAATGTACACTTAATCCAAAAAATTTAACTCAGAAACCAAGGTTCAACATTCATTCTTATTCAAAGTAATACAGGGGAGGGAATGGGGGAACAGTTGCAACATGTAATTACAAACTCATGCAACAAATAGTAGAGGTGGGAAAAGAGTCTCATGTCTCCATCTTGTGATCTGGAGATGGGTGGGGGAAGATAAAGGCCCCATTCACACTTTCAGTGGTGCAGCGGCAGTGCTCCCATTGAGCGAAAGACGCGGCGGGGGAAAGAAGGTGGAAGCCGGAAGTACCACCAGTGCGAAGGGGGTTCGGCCATGAAGTTACTTACGAATGACGCCCTGTCATTTGCGAGTAACTTCACAGCAGAACCCCCTTCGCACCGGCAGTACTTCTGGCTTCCACCTGCTTTCCCCCGCCGCGTCTTTGACTCGTGGGAGCACCATCGCCGAACCACTGAAGGTGTGAATGTGACCTAAGCCTTTTATAAGAGATCAGATTGTGATGCTGATCAAAGACCATAAATCCTCCCAAAAAGACTAGTGGAGGACCCCAAATTAACCATCAAAAAGGCAATAAGAATTTATCAAAGAAAAATAAGCAGCCCATGGGGGGCGGATTGTGCTCCTCACCATGGATGTAATAGAAAATCCAAACTACCCCAAGAAAGATCCAAGACAGAAAAATGTATGGAGCTCTCCCAGGGAGTCTAAAAAAATGGACCACTGAGTTGAACAACCTGTGGCAACCCTGTGACCCAGCCTTCGACGGGACTACTCTGCAGAAAATGGTCTCTGAGTATTGTAGTGGTTTTCCACTCCTGTCACCATGTGATGTTAAATGAACATTCTAAGGCAGAAAAGTCGCAGACAGAACTGGCTTAGGACATTTTTAAATGAGTGCTGTTTCTCGCAGACTGCAGAGTCCATGAGAAACAAAGTTGCGATGGGTGAGGTGGGGGTTAGACGTGTTCCCCCCCCCCCCTCGATTCCAGAAGTCAGCTGGTGCCACTGAACCAGTGCACTCGTGCAAGGACAGAGATCCGGACTTATGAAACCTCAGTATTGATATCAGAGTGCACCCCGCCTCCCTGAGGATTCCGCAGTCCAGGAGAAATAGTGCTCATCTAAAAAGGCCCCTTATACAGAGTTTCTCTGACTTTTGTCTGTCTCTGAAGCAGTAAAACAGCACCACTAGTGCCTCTTAGAAGAAGTGCAGTTCCTCGCAATCACAAAGACATGAGAGGAGAGTGCAGGAGGGACTCTCATTGCTGCAGAGGCAGAGCATGTGCCAGAGAAGACGAGTTTGAAATCGAGACTTAAAATAGTTTGAGGTGTGATTTATAAGACCCTTAGCCATAACAATGAATTCATTTTACTAGTCTCATTTTATTTCTTATTTATATAAGAATCTTAGTTGTTTCTTATTTGACAGGCAGATTACTCATCTAAGGGCCTCTCTACTGATTGTCTGACTGCTTGTAGGGCAGGTGTAGTGCTCAGCCCTGCCCTTCTAAGGGCCTAGTGGTACCATCGGACTCAGCAGCTGGAGCCTACCACTTTTCACCTACCCAATGCTGGCAGGCAAACTCGGTCTCCTAAGGAAACCATTTCCCCTATGGAAGCTCCATTTTTACACCCCCAGTCATAGAACAATAGAATAATAGAATCTTAGAGTTGGAAGGTACCTCAGAGGTCATCTAGTCAAACCCCCTCCTCAATGTGGTTTTCCATTGTTGTTTTAACAATGTGGTTATGATTCTGTCCTATTAAAAAGGGGGGGATTCCTAAATAGGTACCATTTTTCCTTTGCATTTCACATAGAAAGTGATAGTAGGCAAAGATGAAATAAGCGGGGAAGAGCTGCTATGTCTCATCTGATAAAGCAGCTCTTTGGTGTGTCTAAAAGGCTTTAAATTTTCCTATGGTAACTGACCAGATACAGTTAAGTTGATGGAGAATTGTACTTTCTTTCCTGGTGGGCTCTCTGTTGCTGGAGGTTTTCAACAGAGACTGGACGGCCATCTGTCAGGGATGCTGTAACTGTGGATTTCCTGCACTGAGCAGAGGGTTGGACGAGATGGCCTCTGATGTACCTTATTATTATTATTATTATTATTATTAACAAACATTTATATAGCGCCAGCAGTGTACCTGGCACTTTACAAAGTAATAAAATAGACAGGGTATGAAGGGAGGGGGCAAGGCGGATGTGGACAGGGAGGGAGTTCCAGGCATGGGGGGCAGCAAGTGAGAAGGGACGAAGGCGTTTAGGGGAGC
>QEPC01011744.1:356630-386514 GCA_003113815.1 Sphenodon punctatus
ATCCCCGACCTGCCCACCTAACCCTTGCCATACATACTTTAATTCAGTTGTATCAATAACTAAACTTTCACATTTTTCCATTATTAAACTTTAATATATTATCATAATTCGACAAGGAACAATTTTTTAAGAGTGCATTAAGTCTGTTATTTACATGAATACAAATTGTATACAGCTCATACAATGAACTTAAGAATGTGAGTGTAGACATTATACAGTTCGTTGTACAGAATGAAGTTCTGTAGAAACAGACGTAATGCACTCTGAAAAAATTGTTCCTTGTCGAATTATTATAATAAATTAAAGTTTAAGAATGGAAAAATGTGAAAGTTTAGATATTGATAAAAATGAATTGAAGTATGTATGGTAAGGAATTAAGTACATATATTACATGTATATTGATGAGGATAAAATATTAAATATTGGTCAAATTCAGAAATAATTTCTATGTTTTTTGGCATTTATGTTTTGTTGCAATGTATGGAGTGGAAGGTTTTTTGAATTGTAATTGTACTGAATTTGTGTGTGGGGCATTATTTTAAGAAAACTCTTGTGCGTTTAAGTTTTTTTTTAAACTGTTAAGTTTTTTGTTTTGGTTAATAATTGCCAAGTACTGTGTGAATCCTGTCAAGGAAGTTTACATTGTCTTTTACATGAATAGCACATAGTATGATGCCAAGTTGCAGGGTACAGTGAGATTTCACACCTGGTGAAATAGGTGACTAATAGACAGAACATAACCCCATTGGGTGATGGTTCCTTCACACACACACACACACACACACACACACACCAGGAAACCACTTCTGGTGAGAGCTGCATCACAGATGCCCGAGATCCACATGCGGCTCCCAAGCTACAATCGCCCATCTCCACAATAGTGCATTGGGAAAGGGGGGGGGGGGGGGAGGGGAGGGAACCGGGCACTTTTTCAGTCACTTGTCCCATCTTCCCAAGCTGTCTCTGACACACAATAGCGAGGTTGCTTGTCACTGTGACCATGATCCACAAACCACTTACTCTGGAGGGCCCCTGGTATCAGTACATTGTAATGGTTACAATGGGCTCAGCCCCTGCTTCCCTGTCCTCTGGGCCCCTTCCCTGCATTCGGCCTAGGTCTGGCCAGTTTCAAAGGTCCAGGGTCCTACTTTGGAACTCATGAAATTGAGGATGAATGCACCAGTCCTTGGTGTTCCCTGAAGAAAACCAAGGACCAGGTTTCAGCACTAGTACAGGCCTCAAGCGACTGCACTGGTACAAACCACATTCATTTTCATGCAGCAAGTTTAGAATCATGCCATTATCAGGGGCCTGTGTTCATTGCATTTTTTCCAGGGACACGGGTTTCTGGTCATTATACCCTGTTGAAAGTTCCAAGGTTATTTCTCCTCCTCTTCCTTCCAGGAAGAAGCAGCTGGACTATTTTTTATTTTATTTTTTTGTGGCTCTGCTATTAGGCTTGCCACCTGTTCTGTTTTTTTACTGAACTGTCCTGTATCAAGCCCTAAAAGGTTGTGTTCCATATCAAATTGATACGGAACACACCTTGTTCCTTATTTTGTCACCCACTGCTCTGAGTGCTCACCAGTTCTCTCCTCTCTGCCTCCTCGCTCAGCTGAGCTCTGCTGATCTAGCCTGCTGCGGCCCCCACCCGCTCTGCCAGAAGCGCCTCCACCAGCATAGGAGTCCAGGAAGCCGGATGGAAGCCAGTCTGTGGGTCATGTGGTGTGAGGAGCTCCACTCACTCCCCATGCTGCAGGAAGTTTTGGAACTCCCTGGCGGTAGCTACTACTGCTGCTACAGCCTACTGCCCTCAGAGGAGTAGCAGCAGCTGCCGCCGCCGCCGCCACCAAAAGATCCATCCAGCCGTCCTCGCTTCAGCCACGCAGCGCAGGGAATGACTCCCACTCCTTGCAACTGATGTGGTGAGGGGCGTGAGTGCGGAAAGCCTGGGTATGAAGGGTGGAGGGAGCTGTTACTGGATGTGGGGTTCACTTTCCCCATTGTAACCATTACAATGGGCTGATACCAGGGGCCCTCCAGAGTAAGTGGTTTGTAGATCATGGTCACAGTGACAAGCAACCTCGCTATTGTGTGTCAGAGACAGCTTGGGAAGCTGGGACAAGTGACTGAAAAAGTACCCACTTCCCTTCCCCCCCGCCCCCTTTCTCAAAGCCACCAAGCTACACTGACAGCCACCTCCCAAAATGTCCTCCATGGCCCCAACCCCCAGAGTCCACCTAGTCCCTAGTACACTTGATCCCCCTTTGCAGGTTTCCACATTCTCAGCTCTTTTCAAATATGGTCCTGGCAGCATCAGTACACCAGCACCAACTTTGAAGAGGGCCCAGCATGCTCAGAAAGGGCCATTCAGGTGATTTCTGAGCATGCTTTGTTGTTGTTTTTTACTTTCAAACTTACAATCTGGGAGAGGTCACGCATTGCGCAGGACCCCTCCAGAAGGTAAGTAACCCACCCCTGACCCCTCTGCTAGCCCCCCACCCCATTCCCTCTTAAGCACCCACCCCAGCCATCTCCCTGGCCTCGTAATGTCATGAATATTCTCCATGGAGCAGCCAGAACACTTTGAACTGTTTCTCGGACCCACCAAGAATACTCACAAATATTTTTTTTCTACTCAGAACAACCCTAGCCTGTACTGTTAAACTGTATGTGAATCTCATTGAACTACAGGGGGAGTGAATGGTGGACTTTGTTAGACTCCTTTAGAACTTCCAGACCTGGAAGTTCAGTTTATAACTGTAGAGGGAGCCTAGAAATTACAGTAGTACAGGTGCAGGAAGTTTCTATATGAATCACTTAGAGAGATGGGGGCATCCATTAACCAGGTACAGCACTGATTATGCAATTGCACAAGACCCATCTGTTCTATGAATAAACTTAAAATTACAACATGTGTATGAGAGGCATAACATGTGGGGAGCCAGACTTGTGGAGGCACTGTGATAATTTGAGAGTCCCCACACACACACCCAACACATGGGACTCATGAATAAATGTTCCAAAGTTAGGAGGCAACCTACATCTCCATTACACACACAGCCCCAACTTCCCTGGATACATCATTCTGCCACTGATAAGAGAAGCATTCAATAAACTGATAATAATGTCAGCCACCTACCAAAGCTGACAAGGGACTTTAGGGCAAGTCACCTTCTAATTTGCTTTACCCTGACTCCTATTCACACAAACACAGGGGTTAAAGTGAGGATAAAAATGGGGCAGGAGGAGGTCATTACCCTCTTGTGAACAAGCGGGCTAAAACTGGAAGGGCACCTTCTAGACCAGAGGTCATGTTTGTATGAACTTTTCAAGGGAATTTCCCTTGTTGATATTCTTACTACATTTCACAGAGTGCGTCTGCTTCCTCGACTGCTGACGTCTCCCATCTCTTCTGCTGGCAGTTCTCTGCAAGTTCTCAAGAAGAGAGACTGAGGAAGGAGAGATTGCATTTATTTACCTCTTGCTCCGCAACCTATGAGAACTGAGAGGAAGGGAGGCAGCAACTGCAGAACAAGAGCGGGCAAGAGGTAGATTCCCATTTCCTGGTAGATCATGGAGCGCGGAGAGGTACCAACCCCTTGAGATCATCCAGGAAGTGTCTCTGAGGAGAAGGTGAGCTAGAAGAGCTCCTCTACGGTGGCAGGGAAGTATCTCTGTATAGTGCAGTGCCCCACTCCTGAGACTCGCTGAAGTGTGCTAGATCTGGGAGCCAGAGGAAGGGGCCCTGATAGGTTGCCTGAGGCTGATCAAGGAGATTGCGTGCACTATATGTCTGAGCACCCCTGCTCCAGAATAATTCTCCGGCATGCTCATGAGAATGCCCTCCGTGGTTAGGGTTGCCACATTCCCCTGGCTTTGACCTGAAGGGGGTGGGCGTACAATGGAATTAGGGGGTGGCAAAATGACTCTCATGCCCCTTTGTGATGTAGCCATGTACCCTTCTGAGCGTTGTGATGTCACAACGCTCCATGGGGAATGGGGTCATTTCAGAAAGGGGGTGGGTCAAAGACTCCTCCTCCCCTTCCTTTTTCAATGTGGCCACATCCAGTGCTGCCCTCAGAAGTCATTATTTCTCTAGAGTTTTCCAGGCACCTTGTGATGACCCAGAGAAATTGGGGCTTTGCCCCAGAGCCAATGGATCAAAACCGACAAAGGGTGAGAGTAACTCTAACCAATACAAATTCTGTTCTGAAAGCAAGTGGAGTGCATTGTTTTGTCGCTCTCCCCTCAGTTATATGTTTTGAAGAATATTCTAAGTACTAAGCATCCACATGACAAAATCACCAGTTCCCAGCCAAACTATGCGTGTGTACAGCACAGAGATATTTCCCAGCCTTCCTGAGAAGCTGCTGTGTTTACATCTTCCCAAACAGTGTGTTCTCGTGAACAAATGCAGCCCAAAATTCTCTTGTTGTTTTCCACCTTGTCCATAGAAAAACTGCTTTAGGTATATGTTTCATAAGGAACTACGCTACCTTGGAGGAGACTTGATTGAAACTATATAGTTACCGGACAAAGAGCATGGGTTTCAGGCATCACTGAAGCATCTTCCGCCATTGAGTGGGTGATCCATGGTAGCACTACTGAAGGAAGCCATTCCATTTAGAAGGGAAGGGAAGGCCATTTTAAGGTGGTTTAAAAACTGGGATCGTTAAGTTATAAATAACAAAATCCAGCCGAGTCCTGAAATGAGAGAGAGAAAGGTTTAATCTTTTGGGTAAAGTATCAGGGGATGGTTCCCAAAATGTTTCTTGTGACCCTGTTTTGAGTTTTAAATATTATCCCATGACCCCAGACAATCACAAAGGGTATTTTCACACAGAGCAAATCCAGGGATGCACCCCCACATCTATCCACTTGCAGTGACTGCCAGGGCCCACGGTCCACCCGCATGACAACCCCTGGCCAAGAGCAGGGCTGTAGCGGCTATCTGCTGAGCAGACAGATGGCAGCCCCACCTCCAGCTGCTGCCCTGGGGTTGGGCTGCCCACTCCGCTGGCAGTGCTCTGGGGATGTTCCTCCCACTGCCTCTGCTCCACCTGCACATCTAGCAGTCTGCCTTTAAACTGAAAACCTGCCCAGGGGTGAGGCGGGGCAGAGGCGGAGCAGGTATCCGTGTGAAGGCACCCATCCCCTTCACAGCTGGTGTTACCTCACTTGGAGTCCCAATCCACAATTATGAGAAACTGTAATAGCATCTCAGGTACTGTGGGTTCCTGCTTCCACCATAGGTTCTCTGTGTAAATCACTTGTTCTCTTTCTCTCGGTTAACTATCTATAAAATGGGACTAATAGCACTTTGCTTCCTTACAGGGGAGTTGGAATAAAAGTGTGTAGGGTGATACATTCCATGGACATGGCCATAAATAAATAATACAGCAGCAGACACTTCTGCTCCACTGAGGTTTCGGGAGAGGGGGGGAAAGCGGGGAGAGAGGAACTATAGGAGGGGCTGGTGGAACTACAGTATCAGGTCAAATCTGAAGCCTAGAACTAAGCCAAATGCAGACGCAGGAGTCAGGAGCCGAACCAGAAACTGGGAAGTCCAAGACTATCAGGCAGGGGTCACTGCAGGACTCGGGAGGCAAGGGTCCAAGGCAGGAGACTGGAGCACAGGTCCAGTTAGCTGCTGCATTGTCTGGACAACTTCCTTTTTCCTGTCCCACTCTAACTTCTGGCAGCCAGTGGCAGAAGCCAGGGTCTGGCAAAGCCAAGAGAGATGGGGTCCAGGAGTGACTCCCTCATAGCAAAGTGACTAGAGCATCTACCTGGAGGCCTCAGAGGCCTGGGCTCAAGACCATTAAGGTTTGGGTCAGATAACACCCTAATGTGTGTGCATGTATGTGTATTATATATATAACCAAATCCATAAAAATATAAACGGTAACAAAATGCCCATTTAAAAGCATCTTAGACACTATCACATCTGTCAGGCACCTTGCCAAATAAATAGGTTTTCCATTACGTCCAGAAAATGTTCAGGCTTCATACACATTTTAATAAAGCACTGTTTGTTTCTTGATTTTTTTATAGGAATGAGAGCATTCATTTTGGTTATTTTACTTTGATTATTTCATTTATTGCTCTCAGATATATTCCTGTCCTGCATTTGCTCAGTCTACAGTTCTGACTTTTTACATACCTGAAGCAGGGCCCTGCGTGGCCTGAAAGCTTGCATACTTTTATTGGGCCAATAAAAGAGTTCATCTGAACTACTTTAGACACAATCCTCTGCCATTGAAGTCCATGGCAAAATTCCCACTGGCTTTAATAGAGGAGCATTAGTGTGTGTGTCTCTATCTTTGGGTGAAAACAGACATGACGCTAACCACCCTTTAACCACCCTTGGTGGTTATTTATGCATGTTGCAGGGCTGTATTGGTGCCCTATTCAGCCCTGAAACATGCATAAATTATCACCCAGGGTGGTTAAAGGGTGATTAGCGTCATGCCTGTTTTCACCCTTTGTTTACTCAGTCACTTTGTTTTCGCCCATTTTACAACCTGGAAATCTCATCACCATCAAAAATAGCAACAACATGTGTAGCGATCTACTATCAATTCAAGCTGAAGTGTGAAAGCTGCTTCTTGGTTGCAGCCTCTCGTAGCCTATTTCCAACACTTTCAAAAGATTAACAGTGCACGGACTGAAAAAGAAAAGAATCTAAAAGAAATATGATAGTTACTGAATCACATAATTCACATTTAAGAAGTTTGAGGATCAAATGGAACAGGTTTGTTTTTTTAAAACATAGCGCTCAAAACCAATTGTGTGTCATTCAAGGGTATAACAGGTAGGGATGAACATTCGGATCAAATTACAGATTTGGATCAGTTACAGTTCGGATTTGGATCTCATTGAAGTCAATGGGAAACTTGTCCGAATCGGACCTCCCACACCCCCATCCCCTGGGGCCCTATTTCCCCATCCCACCTCACCCCCATTCTCACTCCCTGGGGCCCTGGCATGTATTTACCAGCCTCAGAGGACTTGATTGAAGTTCTGTCGATCCGCCACTGTTGTGGGGGGGCCTCTTGGCAGACTCCCTTGCCACAGAGCGCTTCCAAGCTCCCTGCTCAGCAGCACACTTGTGCAAAATGGCCACCGGGGCTGGTTTGCTCACGTGCAAAATGGCCACCACCCTTAACCAAAATGATGTTGCCGCCTTTTTATTTATTTATTATTATTTATTTCATTAATTTGTTTACATTTATATGACACCCTTCCATGAGGTTCAGAGCAGCTTATAATCCATAAATACATTTTAAAATCCTTAAAAAAACAAAAACAAAATACCTACAAGACCCACCTCCCACAAAACCCACCCAATACCACTTCCCCACCCAACCCCTTCTCAAACTCCTACCCCAAAACCACCCACCAAACCTCACTCCAATCCCCTATCCCTGCCTGCCAAATGCCTTTTCAAATAAAAAAGTCTTACACCACCTCCAGGAGTCGCTCGGGTTTCAACAAACCTCCTGGGGAAGGGAGTTCCAAAGCAGTGGGGAAGCATCCAAGAACGCCCCCGTGGCAAAAGCCCCATGCTCCTACCTTGGGCCTGTGGATGATCAGATGTGGATAACTCAGCACGGCAGGAGGAATTTCACAGCAGACATCCCTGGCTGGTGAGTCATTGGCTCAGGTGTTCCAGATACCTCATCCAGATTGGCCAAGCTCCCAGCCAACAAGCCAATCCTTGAAGAGCTATCCATCCAGGTAACAAAAAAACAGCGCCTAGCACACAGCTCTCTCTCTCTCTGCACCTCTGGACTGCAGTCAAAACACAGCTATGGGACTAAGTACAGTGCCCCACGTGGACATGGCTAAGATCACCTGGCATCATCGTGTGGAGAATGAACCTGTGAGTAAAGAATTATCTGCCTGCCTAACTTTCAACTAGGGACCATTTAGATAGCTGTGAACCAAAAGGGCTACTGAGCCAAAAATCCTGACTTTGCAAATTGTTAAAGAGCTTGCTCTATCCTTTCCTACCTTGATACCTCTCTATACACTTTTTAACCCTGACTAGTAAAAGCCTATCTTCTTTGTTTTCCTTTTTACCCCCACTGGGTGTGTATGTGTGTGCTTATTGCCAAAACACGTCTTCCTCAGCTTTGCTGGGCACAGCTACTGGAAGGGAGAGGAAATTTACCCAAGGAAGGGGATTCCCCACTGGCTCTTCCAACCAGGGTGGCTTCTAGCTGACTTAAGTACCCCGGAGTTACCTCAAGGACCCTGCTCCACATAAGGGGAGAATGCCACATAAGGGGAACCGGGAAAAGGTGTATCCTTGAGAGGTTTGTTGTAAGCCTGTAACTTCATGGGGCTCATGTATCTCAAACTGCACGGACCCCCACCGTATTTGGAGTCAGGGTGGTGGCAGCAAAACCAGGTTTTGGGGGGCTGCAAGCAGATAGATTCTGCTAGATTCTCTCCCCTGTTGGGACCCTGGGGTCAGAGTTTTGGCCCAGCATAGTGAGGTGGGTGGCTCAGCCATATAGCACCCCCTATTGTGCTGCTACAGCCCCCCTGAAAGCCTTTACCATATGAACATGGCTAACAGATGGTACCCACAGGAGGGCACTCCAAGTCAACTGCAGGGGCCATTATGGGACATGGAAGGACAGGTGACCTTTCAGATATGTGGAGGCCACCGTTTAGGACTTTAAAGGTCAAAAACAGCCCTTTGAATTATACCTGGAAAGTTCTAGGAAGCTAGTGCAGACTACGGCAAATTGGTGTAATGTGCTCTCAGTGACTCATCCCTGAAATGAGGTGAGCTGCCACATTCTGCACCAGCTGCAGTTTCCAAACAGTCATCAAGAACAGCCCCACGTAAAGCACATTGCAGTAATTTTGTGTCAGGTCCAGGTCTTGAACCCCTGGCCCTGGGAGCGTTTCTTCAGCAGCTTGCGCCGCCTGGTGCCTTGGTGACCTGTGTTTCCCTTCTCCTCACTATGTCTCCTCCTGCATTTCCACCTGGTGTGTGCCCCGCCCTTGCTTACCTGTCGCCCATTTCTGCAGTCTGTCTCCTGGCTTCCTGATTGGCCACCAGGGAGTATTTAAGACTTTCTGGTGGCCTCAGGAAGCTGGTAGAGCAACTGCTCTTCCCCCTGTGTGGTTATTGGTTTGTTTCTTCAACCTATATGGTAGGGGTGGGACTACCGGATCATCCGGTAGTCAATACTGCCGGTATTTTGGTGTACCGGCAGTATCAGATTATTCCAGTATTATTGTGTTTGGTACCGGATCCCCTATGCTGGATTTTTTTATATTGCGGCCATTCAAATGAATGGCTGCAATGTAAAAAAACAAACACAAAAAAATACAAACACTTTCCCTCCCCGAGTCCAGGCTGTGTGGGTGGAAGGGGGGACACCCCTCACCCACCCTGCAATTTTTATTTTATTTTTAAAATTCCCCTAAATCCCTAGTGCGGGCTCCGGGCCGCCACCGGCGACCCAGAGCCAGCACCAGCAGCAGGTAAGTACCGGTACTGTACTGATCCCTGGGGTGGGGGTGGTTTAACACCCCCCCACCCCAGGGATCACCCTACCTCCCCACCCAGGAATCGCCTACCTTGAGCTCCGGGCGGCAGCGGCTTCAGCGCTGGCTGGGCCTGCCGGCTTCAGCACGCTACTAGGCCTTCCGGGGAACTTCCAGAAGTTCCCTGGAAGGCCTAGTAGCATGCTGAAGCTGGCAGTCACAACCAGCGCTGAAGCCTCCGGGCCGCCGCCACTGTCGCCCGGAGCTCAAGGTAGGCATTGGGCAATCCCTGGGTGGGGAGGTAGGGTGATTCCTGGGGTGGGGGGGGTGTTAAACCACCCCCCCACCCCAGGGATCAGTACAGTACTGGTACCATAGCCTATTATCTGCTGCTGGTGCGGGCTCTGGGTCGCCGGTGGCGTCCCGGAGCCTACACTAGGGGAGTTAGGGGGAAAAATTGTTTTAAAAAAATCTAGGCTGGGCTGGGTGGGTGGGTGGTGTCCCCCCCCTTCCACCTGCACAGTCTGGGAGGGGGAGGTTTTTGTTTTTTTCCATTGATTTCAATGGGGACAGTTCCCCATTGAAATCAATGTAAAAGATCCGGTACCGGTAAACCGGTATTTTTTTTTAATCCGGGAACCGGTAAAACCGGTACCCGGTATTTGCCCTGATGTCCCACCCATATATGGCATAGACCTGCTTCTTCCCCTGTGACTATGCCCCTTTAATGCTGTGTGTTATGTATTGGAGTTGAACACTCTTTCCTCTGTAGTCCTGTTCTGTGTTTGGTATTTGTTGATAGGTTTTAGTGCCTGTGTTTCCCTTGCCTTGTGTGTGTTGGTGGGTCTTTCTCCTTGTGCTCTTGGGGATTCCCTCCCTACCTTTGCTGTGTGCCCTTGCTGGGATCCTTTGTACCTTACCTTTTACTGTGTTCCCTGTTATGGTATCCTTGCCCCCTTTGCGTTCCCTCATCCCTAGTCCCCTGGTTCCCCCTTCTGCTAAGCCTGTTGCCCATAGCCTATAGCTCAGTTCCCCCTTTATAGATTCCTGTCCTGTCCAAGACCCCTGTTAAACCACAGATCCCTTTTTTCCCAGCCTCCCTAGTTCCAGTTTTGTGTTCCCTCGCCTGTGGTTTATTCCCCCTTTCTCAGAGCCTTTCCCCTCCAGGTCCCTGTTGGTCTTGAGCCTCTTGGCTCTTTAGGTTCTAATCCCTTAACTCCATCCCCTTCTGACATTTGTCTTTCCTATCATTGGTCTGGCTTTGGTTTTTTCCCCTCAAACTCAATGGTGAGTTTTAAGATCTCTAAGACTGGGTTTCCCAGCTCTCCTGCTGAGAGAGAGTCTCTATGGGAATGAGACTGGCTGAGAGGTTCTCTTTTTCTGATACTACCGCTTGCTCTACCCTTCCTGGTTCCCCTCTTCCTGCCTCTATTCTCATCTTAGAACTCCCTTTCCCCCTGACATTTAGCCTCGAGGTGATGAAAGCATGAATGACAGTGGCCAGATCTGGATCAAAAAGAAAAGGCTGCAGCCTCCTTACCAGATGGAGCTGGTGAAAAGCACTCCTGACCACCACCTCAACCAGACAATCCAGGTGCAGTAAGGGGTCTCTCCAAGGCTGTTTACCTGCTTAACCAGAGGCGGACAGATTCCATAAATAACAGGCGTCCTGATCCCCTCTAGGTCACAAGGCCAGGCAATCATCACCACCTCAGTCTTGCCTGGATTCAGCCTCAGTCGGCTCATTCTCATCCAGTCCCCGACAGCATCCAGGCCTCATACACGTTGAACAAGAGGGGAGACAGGTGGCCATTTTGTGCATGCACAAAATGGTTGCCACCCTTAAACCAAAAGAAAGCAGCATAATTTTGGCCGATGACATTTTGGTTAAGTGTGGTGGCCATTTTGCACATGCACGCTGCAGAGCAGGGAGCTCAGCAGCATGCCACAGTAAAGGAGCCTGCCAGGAACTCCCAGGCACACACCCTGCCGTGCAGGCCGGCAGACCTTCAGTCAGGTCCTCAGAGGCTGATAAGCATATGCCGTAACTCTGGGTCCATAACTTGCACAGACCGAGTTTGGATTGGTTCAGATTAATCCATTTTGGGCTGTTATGGATTGATCCGAATCCATAATGGACATCCCTAATAACAGGTGGATTTATGCATGCACTATGAGGAATGTGGGGGCTTGAAGAAGATGTGTTCTCCACCCCCAACATTCTCAGGCAACCCTTTTGTCCACCTCAAAATATGGCAGTAGTCTGATTCATAAAAATTCATCCCCCGCCCCTAATCTTTTAGTCATGTGTACACCAACATGCCAGGATGATAGAGCCACTCTCAGACATTTTAGGTCTTAGGACAAGTTCTTAAGTTAAACACCTCCTCTGATTCCCAACCCCGTATCTATGGAGTTACTTGAGTCCAACCCCATATCCATGGAGCCTGCAGACGACAGAGCTGTTGTTTTTCTTTCTTGGGTGCTTCAGGAACTGCTGCTGTCCCAGATATTTCCCTTTCTTTTTCAGAAAGTGAAATGGAAGCTTTAATTTCCTCTTGTATGTCCACCAGAGACGGGCAGAAGGGATCCCGATTCCTCCTTTCCTCCAAAGGATGGCATCTATGTACTCCCTTATGGGTACTAATGGTGATTGCATCCTCTTTCTTTTCCATCCCCTTGCATTTCCCAAGCACGTAACACTTGTACTTACCTAATTGAATCAGAGAATTACAAAATTTAAAGCTGGGTTATCTGTCCCAAATCGCATCAGCATAAGTTTTTTCTCTGCAGACATTTGATCTGTTTTTATCTCCAGTTGAAGGATTCAGGCACACCATCAGCATGAAGATGGGCTGTGCCAGCCCCTCACAAATGGCTTCAATCTCCCAGAAAGGAAGTGCCAATCCCTGGGGCACAACCATGGCAGGCACAGGAGCCAATGTCAGATTTCACCATAGACGCAGTACTTTCCCAAGTTCCCAGCAATGGCAGTACACCCCGACCATGTGCATATTACTCTGGAAGCCTTACCTCATCCAATGGAACCATCCATTCCTCGACAAGGCAATCCTGACTGTCAAGGATGTGCTAGCAGAATGGCATCACCTAGTCAAGGGTTCTCCCCATCCTATCCGGATCCTCAATGACCACAAGAATCTTGAGACTTTCCATTCTGCCCACCTCATCAATCAGTGCCAGGCATGTTGGGCACCATTTTTAACACTGGTTTCATTTCACTTTGGAATTCCACCCTGGAGCCAATAACTGTACAATAGACACCTTACCACGAAAAGAAGAGTTGTGAGGGACCAACAAGGAACTCCCAGCCTTGTTATTCCCTTCTCATTGCTTTGCAGCAGCCCTAGTACTGACCACGTTGGAAACCTTTCTATTAATTAATTATTATTATTATTTATTATAAGCATTTATATATAGCACAAGAAATGTACCTGGTGCTTTACAGAGAATAAAATAGACATGGTCCCTGCCTGGGAGCTTACAATTTAAAGACAAAAGGGAGGGGAGACAGTGAAGGGGGAACAGAGGGAGAGACAAGGGATGCAACATTCATGAGGATGCGAGAACTCAGCTACATGCTCTTGAATTGGTTACAGTAAATAGGAGTTTGCAGATAACAAGTAGGGGATAATCCTGGGTGAATTAGCAGGAGTTAGGAAAGGTGGAGCAGAAGAGGTGGGTTTTGAGGAGGGACTTGAAAGGGTGGGGGCATGGTGGACGAGGGCAGGGAGGAAGTTCAAGGCGTGAGGGCATTGAGGAAGAAGGGACGAAGGTGGTTGGATGATCAGGAGAGGCGTGTGAGGGTAAGGGAGGGGATGGAAGAGGAGCGGAGTGCTCGAACAGGGGTTCGGAGGGAGATCAGAGCAGAGAGAGAGGGGGGAGCAAGGTTATGATGGGCTTTGAAGGTGAAGACCAGGAGCTTGTGCAGAATACACTCACGAAGGGGAAGCCAGTGGAGGGAGGAGAGGAGAGGCTGCACATGGTCAAAGCGACAGGCTAGATGGATGATCCTGGCAGCAGAGTGTTGAACAGAGATGAGGGAAGCAAGGTGAGAGAGGGGAAGGCCAGTGAGGTGGAGGTTACAATAGTCAAGGTATGAGATGACTAGGGCGTGGATGAGAGTTTTGGCAGAGGAGACAGACAGAAAAGGGCAGATCTTAGCAATGTTGTGAAGGGAGAAGCAGCAGGATTTGGCCACGGAGTCAATGTAGGGTTTGAAGGTGAGGTGCGAGTCAAAAATGAAGCCCAAGCTACAGGCTTGGGGGCAGGCAGGATGGAGACCCCTTCAGTGGCAATTGACAGGGATGAGGGAGAGGAAGGATTGGGAGGGAAGATAAGGAGTTCAGTTTTAGCCATGTTCAGTTTAAGTTGGCATTTAGACATCCAGGCGGAGATATCGGAAAGACAGTTGGTGAGACGAGCTTGAACAGAGTGGGAGAGGGAAGGAGTGGAGAGATTGTATAGGTGGTATTGAAAACCATGGGAAGCAATGAGTTTGCCTAGGGACTGGGTGTAGATAGAGAAGAGGAGAGGGCCAAGGACAGAGCCTTGGGGAACCCTGACCGAGAGGGGCAGGGAGGAGAAGGGGGAGGAGTTAGGAAGACATACATTGAAGGAGCAGTCAGAAAGGTAGGAGGAGAACCAGTCGAGGACAGAGGCCTGAAATCCCAGGCAGGGAAGCGATTCAAGCAGGAGCGAGTGGTCAACAGTGTCGAAGGCAGCAGAGAGATCAAGGAGGACAAGAATAGAGTAGAGGCGGTTGGTTTTAGCCACAAGATGATTGTTGGTGATCTTAGCAAGAGTGGTTTCAGTGGAGTGAAGGGGGTGGAAGCCAGATTGGAGGGGGTCAAGGGAGGAGTTGGCGGAGAGGAGGTCAAGGCAACAGGAGTAGAAAACCCATTCAAGGTGTTTGGAAGCAAAAGGGAGGAACGACACAGGACGGTAATTAGAAGGTTCAGAGGGATCCACAGTGGACTTTGAGGATGGGGGAGACAGTGGTGTGTTTAAAGACAGAGGGGAAGGAGCCGGTAGAGAGGGAGAGATTGATGATATGCAGGAGGTGAGGGGCAATGGTGGAAGCAATAGAGGTCAGGAGGCGGGAAGGAATGGGGTCCAGGGGGCATGTGGAGGGGTTGGAGGAGGTGAGCAGGGAGGAGATTTCCTCAAGGGAGGTGGGAGGGAAGGATGACAGGAGAGAGGTGGGGGGAGGAGGGAGAAGGGGGGAGTGGTAGGGGGAGAGGACTTGGAAGTGATTTCCAGGCAGATCTTGTCAATCTTAGAGGTGAACAAGAGAGCAAGATCCTGAGCGGAGAGAGAAGATGGAGGAGGAGAACAGGAGGGGTTGAGAAGGGAGTCTAAGGCTGCTTTTAAACGGCGCGTTCTTAAGACTTCAATTATCTGGCTTAAGAACGCGCCGCTCCAAAGCCCCGTGTCTCCAACCACCGCCGCCGCCGGCAACGGAGAGAACATCACTTCCGGCGGCTTTGCTTTAATGCGGCGCTGAGGAGGCGCTTCAGTGCTCCTCGTTTAAAAGCAGCCCGAGGTGGAAAAGAGGTGGCGAGGGTCCCGGGAGCAGGACACAATGTGTGAGGCATAGTACTGCTGTCTAAAGAGGGAGATAGCAGAGTTGAGCAATGAGAAGCAGAATCTGAAGTGGAGGAAGTCAGTGCGGTAGTGAGATTTACACCAGAGGCGTTCAGCAGCCAGGGTGCAGGAGCAGAGATGGCGAATGGTAGGGGTGAGCCAAGGGCGGGGATTACGGGAGCGAGGCAGGCATGAGGAGAGGGGGGCAAGGGAGTCGAGGGTGGAGGCGAGAGAGGAATTGAACGCGGAGATGGCAGAGTTGGGGGAGGAGGAGGAGAAAACTGAGGGAAGAAGAGGAGAGAGGGAGGAGGCAAAGTTCTGGGGCACAATAGCCTGCAGATCGCGGAAGGGACGCGGAGATGGGGAAGAGGAGAGGGAGCATCAGGAGAGGTTGAAGGAGGTAAGGAAATGATCAGAGATGGGAAGGGGCTCGAAGGAGAGATCGGAGACAGAACAGTTCTTAGAGAACACGAGATCAAGAGTGTGACCATCAGTGTGGGTGGGGGAGCTAGTCCAGAGGTGGAGACTAGCTGGGGGTGGAACCAGCACCATGCACCTCAACATAACAACCAGATATGTTTGCCCAAAGGCCCTACAGAACTAGAGGCTCTCCTACTGTGTCATAACTCCCCCTTGGTAGGGCATTTCAGGCAAGAGAAAATGCTCCTGTTGATTCAGCGTTATTTCTGGTGGCCTTCCATTAACACCGACGTCCTCCAGTACATACTAAGTTGCCACCTGTGACAGAAAACGATGGGCCTGCAACCTTCCCCCTCTTCCACGACATCCCTGGCACACCGTGTCAGTTAGGGGTGTGCACCAGGACCCCATGTGGTTTTTTAAATCATTTATGTTATTAAAATGTGTCATTTGTGTTTTTGTTAATAACAAAATGTCATTTTTCATTATTGTTGTGGTATCGGTATTGGTATAGGTACCGATTTCAAACAAAGATTTTATTTTTGGTATCTGTATCGGTTTCATGTGCCAATGAAGAATTATTGTTAGAAGTTGAACTCCTTTCCCTTCTCATTGTGATACAGAAAGAAATGCACACAGTAATATATACTGTACACAATACGTAGTCTTATCTATACAATATATACGGAATCTAACTAAACCTAACCTATGTATAATACAAAATATTCCTATCCTAATATAAATAATAAAACAGCCTAGTATCTAAATATCTAATCTCTCTATATACAACTAGTATCTATATCTATATAATATATGGAAAGAGGGAGACAGACGGAGGAAGGGAAAAGGAAAAAACTCAGAGGTATATCTACTCTCTCTAAACTATCTCTACTGTGTGTGTGTGTGTGTGTGTGTGTGTGTGTGTGTGTGTGTGTGTGTACACCTAAGGAATAAGGATTGGGTGGTAGGGAAGGGAATAAGGGAGATATATATATGGAAGGATCTCTAGTGCAAGCACCAACAGCTTCTGAAAACGCACCCTGACAAGCAAGAGAACTAACACAGAGTGAAGCAGCCCAGCCCTACAATATTACAGGTTGCAGTGTCCTCCCCCAGATCCCTCCTGATTGATTCTGGGAGGCAGAGGCATTGAGGAATCACAGGGTGCCATTCAACTGCTGGGATGTGCTTGCGCTGGTCATTGGCCAGAGATGCATCCATCAGGTCCTTCCCCTCCCAGTTCAAGGGTACAAAACTGGTTATGGCGGAAATTGAGGGCAAAATGGACGATTTCTATCTTGTCTGGAATCCATGCTGGGACATTATTACGGCCTTACGTGAAGGCAGAAGCAAAGCCCCTACGATTTGTTTGACAGACATTTGAACATCCACAAGACAAAAAAAAGAAGATAGTGATGAACTTGGTGTCATGAGTTACAGTTATAAGGGTTTATATTGTTATGTGTGTTGTATTTATGGTTTTGGTGTATGTGTATATAATAATTTTTTTTACAACACTGTTTCTGGCTCCAAAATGTCTGCTCCCTCCTCCCCTCTCCACATTTCCCTCCAAAACACACCTGCCAGGCTGCCAGGCAATAACAAAATCAATAACAACTTTTGTTATCATTATTGATTTTGTTGGGTTTTTTCATTTATGTTATTGCAATAATGATAACGAAAACAACAAATTTCAATTTTGTTATTGATTGAACGAAAACAACATGCACACCCCTAGTGTCAGTGGACCTCCCCCCATCAAAAGAGTACACTGTCATCTTCACTGTGCTAAACAACTGCACTAAGATGGTCCACTTCATTCCAGCAACAGCCCTTCCCACACCTAAAGAAATGGCCCACATGTTTTTCACCACAATCTTCTGCCTGCATGGACTTCCCACTACTTTGATATCAGACTATGAAGCACAATTCATGTCTTACTTCTGCCAAGCCCTTTTTCGCCTTCTGCGGACTTTGCCCATTTTTTCCATTACACATCATCCACAAACTAACGGCCAAGCAGAGAGAACCCAGCAAGTTTTGGAGGAATGTCTCTGTTGTTTTTTGACTTGCCAACAGGATAACTTGGCAGACTTGCTGCCAGCAGCTGAATTCACTTACAATAATGCATTCCACAACTCTACAGGCTTGTTACCTTTCTACGCCAACTATGGATATCATCCCCATTTCCACCCCAATCTTCCTGACACCTCACCTGTCCCTGATGCCCCCAACTGGGCCACCCATCTTCACAGGATCCATGCAGATCTCCTTGCCCATATTGCCAAGGAAAGGGATGCCTACAAAGCGGCCACCAACCATCATAGACAACAAGTACCTCACTACTAGTCTAGCAACTTAGTTTGGCTCTCTCCTGCTCATTGTCACTCCCAGAAACTCTCAGAAAAATTCGATCATCAGTACCTGGTCTTTTTCACAATAATTCAGTGTATCAGGCCCATGACTTGAAGGTCTGCCTGCCCCATCAGCTCTGCATGCATCCCATTTTCCCTGTCTCCCTCCTCAAGTCTTGTCCCCCTGACCCATTCCCCAGCCACTCAACACTGCCACAGTGCCCACTTCCATCTGGGGTGAGGAGGAATACCTTGTCCATGAAATCCTGGACTCTCATGTTCATCAAGGATAGTTGCAATATCTTGTGGACGGAGTGGAGTAAAGCTCCAGTGGCCCACATCCATGCGTCAGCCCTCCTCCATGCTTTTCATCAGTGGTATCTGGATAAACCTGTGCCTTCCCTGGAAGGCACTTTTTGGGGGTGGGTGGTCCCTGTCACCTGCAGCTGCAAGCCCAGTACCAGCACTGACCCGCAGGTAGCACCTGCTGCTCCAGAAGAGGCATCCTCTAGACATGATAGTACCTGGCCACAGGAAGCACCTGTTCCTTTTTCTCTGAGATTAATAAGACCATGGCCAGTCAGAGCTACCTCCAGAAGCCATGGTGAAGGGACAGGAAGGACCTAGCACCTCCTCTCTTCCCCCATATAAGCAGAACACAGCAAGCAGTAACTGGTTTACTAACACACTCCCCCTGCAAAGCCTCCCTGGACTTCTACCTGCTACCTTACCTGCTGCACGTCCCTTGCTTCCCTTCCATCTTCTCTTTGCCTGTTGCCTCGTCCCAACCCTTGGCTTGCCACTGCCTGTGCTAACTGACTACCTTGCCTGACCTATGTGATGGGTGCTTTCCACATTACTTACTGCACACGATTTGCCTCCAGGAAAAAAACGGAAGACAGACTATAAATTTTTGCCGGCAATCCTGAGAGAAGAGAAGACTGAGAGGGGATATGATAGAGGTTTATAAAATCTTGAGTGGAGTGGAACAAGTAGATAGGGAATGGTTATTTACCCTCTCAAGCAGTACTAGAACTACTAGTCCCCTAGTTCTAGCAGTACTAGAACTAGGGGACACTCCACAAAACTAACTGGTGGCAGATTTAAAACAAACAAAAGGAAGAATTTTTTCACTGAACGCACAGTTAAATTGTGGAATTTGTTGCCAGTGGAGGTTTTCAGGGCCAATAGTATAGCTGTGCTTAAAAAAGGACTGGATAAGTTTGTGGAGAATAGATCCATTAACCGCTATTAGTCAAGTAGATGATGAGATGGGAATTTCTTACTGTCGGGAGCAAGGGAGTGATCAACAGGGAATGGATTGCCCATTGTGACTGCCAATACTTCTCCCACGCAACCAAAACTGGCCACTGTCGGAAACAAGATGCTGGGTTTGATGGACGATTGGTTTTACTCAGTATGTCACTTCTTATGTTCTTAAATAAATACGTGAGCAAGCAACACATTTAAACAGCTCTCGCACGTGTAATGTGGAAATGTCTGGATTTAAACCCAGTTGTGTAAAACCCCAACATCAAGGTTTTACAAAACTGAACTCCCAAATTATAACTCTGTTGCTTTACTTTCAGCAGAGGTAGGAGAATCTTTTCTTTCAGCTAAGGCACATTGGTAAGTAATTGCTTATTGGGAAAGGCTGTCTAATAAGACATCAAACAGGATAAATAATAATAATAATAATAATAATATTTATTGTGTAGCCTGATAGGCTGTTACAATTTGCGAATTACAAAATTTTCAAACCGTCGACAGACAGCATATTAAAAACACCAAAGCAACTGCCCAAACAACAAATCATTTAAAAAATATTCACAAATTTTCCAGACAAATACAATCATGTTAGCGGCCTCCCAACAACCAAGGGTAGCAACTTAGAATCATAGCAAAACAGGGTACTCAAACATCGGTCCTAACCCAATCAGAAGGGAAATGAGGGCGAAGAAAACCATCGCGGTTTTAAAATTGATTCTCTTGCCACCAGGACAGCAAAAGCAAAATTTGCCACTGCTCTAGTTGTGACATTGTCATTAGGGATCAACAGTCTATGCAGCAGCCAAACATTGGGTCTGGCATTTAATTCCAAGAGAATTCCACCCAGATATTTTAGGCACATTCCCTCCAAAGTGGGGCATCTCAATAAAATATGGGGTACTGTATCTACTTCCCCCATATCACACAGCTGGCATACCCTCTGAGCTTTAGGGATGCCCCCAAATCTTCCAGCCACCAGGGCTGAGGGAAAAGAATTACTCCGAAGTTTAAAGAAGGCCATACGCCTTGCTGAGTCCTGTCAGACAAAAAGGTAATTGGGTTCCAATGATTGTGGGTTGTGAATTTCAATCCCTGGCACCACCGCCTGGGAGACCAGCAGCGGTTGTTCCATCTGCCAGGATTGATCACGAAGTCTCTGATGGACTAACTTCTTAAAAGTCTTGACCCCCACCTCCCTCAAAACCTCTTGCGAAAACCCCAACCATGAAATTAATAATTTGACTTGCGCCTGCCGTGGGCCCAACAGCCCACACTTTAGTGCCATGTTCAAAACAAAAAATATGGAATGATTCACAAATTTGTGTGTCATCCTTGCACAGGGGCCATGCTAATCTTCTCTGTATCATTCCAATATTAGTATATGTGCTGCCGAAGCAAGCACCATCAAACAGGATACCTAACTGTTCTGAAGAACAATTTACAATGACCACCTTGTTTAAGATGTTTTGCCATGATAGAATGTATGTTCTCTTGCATTCCTGGGGGATATTCAGAATTAGGTTATATGATTTATCTCCCAAAAAGTGTTTTACCAGAAATTAACAGAGTATTTTTTTTATTAGTCAACAATTAGATTGGGCAATAGTATATGCAAAAAAGGTGTCTCCTTCATATTCATTCCTGAAAACTGAACATAATTTTAGGAATATTTTGTGCATTTAAATTGTGTTAATTTCAGGAAATACTTTACTGCTTTGCATTTTCGGTCATTTCAATTAGTAGAACTAGAAGGGTGTTATAAGGGAATTAATCAGTCCCAATGTTTGTGCCCTTGTGGGGCTGGTGTAATTATTTATTAGATTGTAGTCTCTATGAATCCCAGAGAGAGATATGGATTTTTCCTATATTAGCACAGAAATTCTTTTAGTCAATGGCACAAAAAAATTGTTATTGAGCAACAATAATCCTAATGAAAAGGAATAAATGAGGTAGCATGCCTCAATTTACCCACACGGGATCAAAGGTTGCCAATTAACAAGTCAAAGTATATAGGTACAACTCAGTTTTATTGTATAGACACTTAACATCTAGTAACACACACACTGCCATGTCTAGTTGTGAACCCCAGTAACCCAAGATATCTTACGTGTCAGAGGCACAGTCCAAGACGCAGGCTGGTTCAGAGGAGAAGGGGGCCCAGCGGATGGCTGGCCCGGAGGTCTCTTGATCTTTTGGGAGCGACGGTAAGGCTCAAAAGCCCACATGGCTCACTGCGATGGTAGTGGCCGCTAGCGCTGACAAGTGACAAGGAGCTGGGCTCCCTCTTTTATAGCTTTATTTATTTAGGGATACATGTTGCAGGGTCCCCTCTGCCAGGTGCAGAGAATAAGCTGACTATTAATTATGCTATCACTTGGAGCACAGCCATCAAGCTAGTTTGGAGTTTGGGGGGAGTTTTAGGGAGTTACTGTTTATTAGGAGGGGAGGGCACCTCCCTTTCTTACAAACTCCCTTTGTTTTCTCTTAGGCCTCTTTCTGTGTTCTCAGAGATAGTGCCTGTCTGGGGTTTGTTATTGTGGCCTTGGAAATACATTTTCTGCTTAGAAAGTGATTTTGACAATTTTATTCTCATGGGCCTAGTTTGATAGTGTCAGCCTGAGGTCTGTGGCTGAATTAGCTGAACTGAGTTGTCCAAACCTCATCCTGCTTGTGTCTCTGATCATGGCCAATATTGCCTAATCGATGCATAACAGTCCACACTTTGCTGCCGGTTTACATGGCAGCACATACAAAAATGTGTATCAATGAAGGTGTAACAGGAAGTAAATTGTACCCAAATTTGTTATTAACATTTACAAATGTTAATGCTACCTTAAATGAAGTTACAAATCACATTTTCAGTAACTAAATACAATACTAAGTGTTATATTTACTAAATGTTACATACAAGTGTAAATCTTAATATTGATTTTAAATCAAACACATTTCTAATAAACGGAGTATAATATTGAGTATTAGTTATTAGTATAATCATTTTATAAAAACAAATTACCACTTAATTTTGTTAGTTATAAATGCATATATGTGTCCAGTAAATATAAACGTGAAAAATGCAAAATAAAAAAAGGTGTTTAATAAAAGAAAGGTTGCTACACATTTTGTATGCTGGCTGTGTTCAGTGAAAACAAGTGTCATTACATGTGAGTTTCTTTGTATGGTGGCTGTGTTGCCTCCATGACAGATTCAGTAATTTTATTAAATCACGCATCCTGCCCTGTGTGACCTCCAATACAACCTCTCTTTAATAAGCAGGGTGTAACCTAGGGGGCCAAGCCATTTACACCCCAGGTGACCAGTGGGTATTCAATTAACAAGGGCTATGTGGGAGTTAAGGCAATCTGGGGTACAAAAGTTTGCCCCAATTAACCCTTGTTGGGCCCAATACAGTGTAAATGGGGAAATAAGTCTGTCAAGGGGATCTGTTACACGAAAAGTAAAGTAAGGCACAGCACAGCAGCAACAATGCAATGAGACCACCACCACCATCAGGCTCAGTTCAGGTGTCCTGCCTTAAAGCACTAGTTCAGAACACACAGAGGTCCAGGTGCATGGTTGCATATGTATAGTCAGAATAGAGCAGGTTTGTGAGTAACCTTGCACTGTTTTCCTGCAGACCCTGCACTAAATGTCTCATGTAACACTTCAAATTCCCATAAAACTGTTGTTCACTTAACTGTTCAATTTCCTGCTAACTCAAATCCATTTAGAACCCCAAGTGAGGTCCCCAACACCTCCCAACCATTTTTCTCAATTCCTTGTCTTAAATTGGACCCACTTATATTATTCAAACTACCCACCCATGTAATGTCATAATGGGATTCCCATTATGTTCCAAGTGTATGGTGTGATGTTTTATATCTGCCCCATAATCTTTAATAATTGTTTCTTGAAATTCTTTGCATCTTTCCCTTTTCCCCCACTCCATACCTTATTTCCCCCGTAATCAGGTGCCTCAACATACTGAAGTAATAAATTCAGTTGAACAACCACAATTATACATCCTCTTCCCATTTCCAACAACATACCAATGTCCCTTGAGCGTGTCCCCATTTAAATGTACACCCCACCAAGCTGTGTTCAATTGTTTGTTCCTGTTCATCAAGTCAGGAGCAGAGGTGTCATTATCTTTATTATACTGCAAAGGAGTCCATGTCCATGAAACTTTTACTCGTGCTAGGGCAGGCCGAGGTGAGAAGGCAACATTTTTTAATTTTATTTTTATTTTTAAATCCAAACTTGACATTTCAATATTCTCTAAGTCTCCCTCTGGTATTTTTTCTATGACTAGGGCCTTGTTTCTTTTATTTAAATCCATATCTGTAGTCAAAATTCCATAGGCTTTTGTAAGAACCATGCACAGGAGCCAAGTCACTGGCAGCATGATGGCACTGAATTAAAACAAAATCTGCAACAAGTCAGGTTCTCTCTCTCCTGCTTTCCTTTCTTGTTCTCTTTTCCCAGTTACTCCATAAAATACTTAGGAGAAAAAGAACCCTGCAAACAAACAACAAAAAAGAAACAAACATATCGGGATGCAAATGGCAATGAAGAGGTTAACTGAGAACCTGCCTTCCAATGATTATGGGAAAACCCACATGACTGCATGCATTTTTCTGCCCTTACTGTGCACTGAAAGTACAGAATAAATGTGGGCACCCGTTGGAGTATTGTTGTTTTTAACTCTACTCCATGCTTTCATTTTGCCACTTATGTGCCTTATTTCACATTACATAAACAGACACACAACAGTGAATGACAAACTACACAGACAGACACACAACACTGAATGACAAACAGCCATGGCAAAAATAAAACCAAATCTAAACAAAAAAACCCAACAAAACAAAAACCAAAAAACCCCACAGTTAACCGGGCCTTCTTAGAACATTCAAAACTTCTTTCCTGCTAAAGAAAAAGAGACAGACCTGACCTGTATATGGCCTTTATAATTACCTGAAAAGGAATTGGTTGGTTATGCACGCTTTCCTGGATGAAACCCATTTTAAAGAGAGAAGTGTCTGCAATCCAAGGCATTTCCTGATGTTTTAAAACCAAACAAAGCTAGCTGCTGGAACACAGACGTGAGGACAGCAGCTCATGCTTATGCTTTCTCCCCCCACCCCACCCCCCATCAGCAGCCTATTTGCTGTCCACAAACTGAGGCTATAAGTGAAAGCAGTAAAATGGACAAAGGTGTAATGTTACAGTTGGAGAGAGAAAAGTTTGAGGGAAGAAAGAAAAAAGTGTGTGAAGGGCAAGCATGTGTGTGACATCACCAATGATTCTACAAATAAGGAGACAGACAGTGGTACTTAACCCTTTCCCATTCTGTTTTTCCTTCTCATTCCCCCTCCTCTTTTCCATGCTAAAACAAACAAACAAAAAATCACTTACCGCCCCAAAAAAACCACCTCATATTCAAATATCCTAGTATCCCTTATTGCCCCAATTCTTTTAAGCCACCATATAACTGCAAATATGGAGACAGACTGCATAGGAACAAAACACAAACACTGTTTTCATGCCAGACCCCAATCAGGAATAAGACAGAATATTAGCACAACCAATCAATTTAAAATGAATACAAAGGCAAGGCTTCCTTTCTAAGACTTTTATTATACTGCTAATCTGGTGTTAGTCTGGACACATTACAAAAACAATGATTAGTATAGGAAAGAAAACAAAAAAAGGAATTCAAAGGATAGGGTGCCAAAGTAAAAAACGTTTTCTAGCTGTATAACAAGCAGTCCAAAATACTTTTCAATCTCAATGCAAGTCTGGCTGTTTGCCCAAGCCTTCAGAGGGGAGGTGGGGGGGGGGGATATGGGATTTTTAAAGGTGGTAGGTTTTTTTTTTGTTTAAACTGTTGTTGGGGTCTTATATTTTTAAACTGAATTTTTTAATTGAATTTTATTATTATATGTGTGATGTGAAATCACACGCAAAGAAAATCCTCAAACACACAGTCTCACTCAAAAACCTACAAGCTTTAAATAACACAAATTTTGTCACACACCCTTATATTCACATGAAGCAGCCATACATTGTTTCTTGCAGACATCCAGTATTAAACTTACACACATAAATGCATACACCAACATGTGTGGAAAATAAGCTCTATTCAGGATCATTAACACCTTATTTAAATGGAGAAGGCCCTCCTTTGTTAGGGGTTTTTAGTGTGAGCTGATTTACAAAGAAACCTCTTGCTATGAAAAACACTACCTCTTTTTTACAACCTTAGAGCCAAAGTGGAGAACTACAATCTCATGAATTCCTGCAGAACTCAGAATTTAACATCTCAGGGCACTCAGGCAGAGTCCCTCATACACATACCCACATTGGGGAGGGGTGGGGTGTCTCCTTAAGCATACAAATATACATGCACCCCATCTCACATATCCCACATAGTCAAATACACACACAAATTACTCATATTAGCACTGAACCATGGTCAAAGGCAAATAAACAACACATGCTTGGGAAAGTACATGGTTTTTAAGACTGCTAATTTTATTCCTCCTTACAGACAGTTTTAGCTGTTGCTGGCAAAGATAAATGGTGGCAAAACATTGTAAATGAGGCCCTATTTTTAACAAAATACCTAACAAACAACACTACTCATCACAACAATAAAGCAATCTTTGTTACCATTTTTAAACACTTTTTCTAGCCTTCTTTCTAACTTACACAAAATTCTGCTTGTGGGGTACGGAACACACAAAAAGCCTAGTCCAGTGCCTAAAGGCCTGATGAAGGTAGATTTAGAAGTCCATTCTGGCCTCTGCCTGAACCCCTTCCCAAACTGGATTTAGGATTAGCCTGGGTTTTCTCTTTTTGCATAGATGCTACTCCATGCCCATTTATGCAGTGTTAATCCTATCCTTCAAGAACCATCCTTAAAATCCTTTTCCCAACATCGCTGTTCTGTATGCCCCTCCTCAACACACAAACACACACAAAAAGGAGTGGGGGGTACTCCAGGTTGAATTAGGCATGCAGGGGTCAGGGGCCACGGTTGCTGGTTAGGGCAGAGAGATGGATGAAATACATGCCCCAAAACAAGTTGGTGAATGTCAGTAGTTCACTCCAAGCCCTGTCCTGGAAACCTGGCCATAGAGGGGGAATCCTGGGGGATCCTACAGGACCCTTGGCATTCTGGGGGAAGGGATAAAAGCCCCTGGGCTGGCAAGAGGAACTTTTCCCTCCGGTGTTGCAGGCATCTCTCTTTGGCTGAGGTTGCCAGTGCTCCTTAAGAGACACATTGCCTTCTGTGGGCTCCGGGTTAGCAACGACAGTAGCCACTTCATTCGTGTCAGCAGTGTCTATTAAAGGGTCTGGATCCCAGAGAGGCAGGGGAGTTGCAATTTCCTCAGGGGTGTGGCGAAGCGTATCATCAGGGGCCATGGGTATACAAATGCTGGTTATAAGTGCCTCCTCCTCCGAGGGGTAATCATTGTAAAAGGGTGCATCTGGGTCTATTTTACTGCACTGGGAGACAGGGATTTTTCTATTGGCTGAAATGATGGCATATTTTCCCTTTAAGCTTTGTAGGAGAGCACTGATTTTTTCTTGGCATTTTACATGAGATACAGGGTCTCCTTCCCTGAACTTTTTGACGTGATTTATTAGTAATCTCAGACCTGCTTCGCTTTCCTGCAACTTGGTGAGGTTATTCTGATTAGTTCTTTGAATTTGCCTATAATCTTTTTGCAATGATGCCAGTTCTTTGAGTTTCCTGTATTCAATGGCTTGCCTGAGTTGCTGACAGGACTGTTCATTGTGCCAAGTGACACTTTGCTGCTCTCTACGCTTGAGATCTCCCATTAACACATATGTTACTTTTGCATTGTCAATTAAAGTGGAGATCTGTGCTACAGCATCCTTCACAGCCCTCCAGAGAACATCAGAGATTTTGTGTGCCTTCTTTGTATGCCTCTAAGACACATATCTATCCCAAACCTCAAATACCTGCTCTTCAGTAATGGGGTTTGTAAAAACCTGATCAGTCCAGGGGCAAAGTCCTTGCTTAGGTATGAACTCATGTAACTTGGGGACAGACTCTTTTATCCCAGTGCTCAATGGGGACCCCTCCCACATTCTCTCTCTTAAACCAAGCCATAAAAATCCAAGTAGTGGGGGACTGTCCATCCAGAAAAAGTGTCTTATCCTTATTATATGATTTGGTTGCCAACTTTGGCACAAGTCCCACACCTGCAGTTGCGCACCTGCAGCTGTAAGGGTTGTTAAATGCAACCAGGGGAATGCTATGTTCCCCCACACCGCATTCTGCACCAATTGAAAAGGAATAAATGAGGTGGCATGCCTCAATTTACCCACAGGGGATCTAAGGTTGCCAATTAACAAGCCAAAGTATATAGATACAACTCAATTTTATTGTATAGACACTTAACATCTAGACATGGCAGTGTGTGTGTTACTAGTTGTGAACCCCAGTAACCCAAGATATCTTACGTGTCAGAGGCACAGTCCAAGATGCAGGCTGGTTCAGAGGAGAAGGGGCCCAGCAGATGGCTAGTCCAGAGGTAGCGGACGCTAGTGCTGACAAATGACAAGGAGCTGGGCTCCCTCTTTTATAGCTTTATTTATTTAGGGATACATGTTGCAGGGTCCCCTCTGCCAGGTGCAGAGAATAAGCTGACTATTAATTATGCTATCACTTGGAGCACAGCCATCAAGCTAGTTTGGAGTTTGGGGGGAGTTTTAGGGAGTTACTGTTTATTAGTAGGGGAGGGCAGCTCCCTTTCTTACAAACTCCCTTTGTTTTCTCTTAGGCCTCTTTCTGTGTTCTCAGAGATAGTGCCTGTCTGGGGTTTGTTATTGTGGCCTTGGAAATACATTTTCTGCTTAGAAAGTGATTTTGACAATTTTATTCTCATGGACCTAGTTGGATAGTGTCAGCCTGAGGCCTGTGGCTGAGTTAGCTGAATTGAGTTGTCCAAACCTCATCCTGCTTGTGTCTCTGATCATGGTCAATATTGCCTAATTGATACATAACACTCAGACTATATTTTCTGTAGCTATTTATGGAAAATCAACTGCTAAAGTGAGGAAGGAGATTGATGATGTTTTGTAACCATAATCGGTTTTAGGCTTTTTTTAATGATCTCTGGAATTTGGTATGTTTTATTGTTACATTATATTTTGTACTATGTTTTTGTATGTTTTATTTTAATTTGATTTTGCATCATGATGGCATATACTAACATGTCAATAAAATCTATACATTCATTCAAAAATCTCTTTCACCATCACCATAAGTTTCCTGGAAAATGCCCCATGGAATCTAGATTTCAGATCTCTCTCTCAAGTAGGCAGTTCTTTTCCCTGGACTGTGCTTCTGCACCTGTCCCACAGGTGCTTCCACCCAGACTTCTCTTGGAGTCTGCTTGTTCCTTGCTGCCATTCCTGCCACACTCCCCAAAACATGGGGTATCAAAGGGGAAGGAGCAGGATACTAAGAGGCAGATTGTGTACGGAGAGAAATACAAAAGGGGCTGCAAACCCCAGACTACCACTCAGAGTGGGCATTTCCCTCCTTTCTCTCCCCTTCTGAGCCTGAGTTTGCCCTCTTTATGCTTTCTCCCTCTCTGCTGTACACCTGTAGTGGGGGGGAGGTCACTCCCACTCACAATAACTCCTTGGCTCCTTCCCTCCCAGTGAGAGACCTGATTGGCTTCCCATAGTTGTGTGTTTATTTGGTGAAACTGCCTACAGGATTCTAAAGTGTTGCTCTGTTAGACACAGAGCTGAGCACCCCAAATTATAGATGACTAGGGGTGTGCACTTGTGGTTCTGACTTTGTGTATTTGGTCCAACACATACTCTTGCAACAGTAGAGAACCCGGTTGTAAGAGCACTAGCCTGTGAAGATTTCAAGTGGGGAAACTGAGTCTGTGTTTGAAGATGCAGTGGGATGTAAGAGTGAACCCCAATCTGCAATTACATTAGCAACTGCCCTTTGGAAATTCCCCCAGCTTGGTCAAAAAGAGAGTTAAAGGATCTTTCTCATGATCTCCCTTTACCTCTCAGCACATCCCACACCCCTAGTTTGAGAACTGCTGGACAAATTATATACAATACATAACCTAGTATGTGCTCTTGCAAACACTGTGATAATTTTTTGTTCAAGATACATATGTGTGTGTGTGCACGCTCATGTGCACACACAAACACACACCCCTACTGACCTTGCAAACTTCTCTCATAAATCATTTCCTCCTATATTGTTTTTGTTCCTTTCCTATGAATTCCCTCCAATTTCTATTTGGCATGCTGCTTAGTGCCCATTCACTTCAATCTTAGTAATTTTAGTGCTGTGGCTCAGGTGTATAGGACTGGACAGTAACTGACTTCTGGGAAGAAAACAGAAGTGCTAGAAAGAAAAGCATGTATGCTGCCTGAGAGTAGTGAGGTGTGTGGCAGAACCTGCCACCAGTAGCAGCTTCCCTGACCTTCCAGCTTGGCTTCCAGGTACTACTAGGCAGGATTTCGCAATCCCAGGGAAAGGTACAGCCACCTGACTTACCAAGGACCAAGGACCATTGAGGGGGTAGGGGGCTTTTAAAAGGAAGGGTCACACCTCTCGAGGTCTCTCTCCATTTTGTCTTCTGTTTGCTTTGGACACTGACTTGGAGCTGAGGGAATGGCTCCAGGCCTATATGAACTCAACTGAAACTTAA
>QEPC01011744.1:386614-402413 GCA_003113815.1 Sphenodon punctatus
CTATTTTAAAGATAATGTCTCATACCATCAGGACCCTTTATCCAATTTTTCTGAAAAGTAGCAGGTGTGGTAATTCTGTGGAGGGACATATTATTCGCAAGTCTCATGCAAATTGGACAGAAGATAAAAAATATGTAGCCATGAATGTGTATGGAGCCTTTCTTAAAAGTACAACATTCAATTGCTTCACAAGTCAGTTTCCTTTATCTAATCCTTTTGAAACATGGTACACATTGTGCCTCCCATTGTGGGCACAACCTTCCCAAGTTTCATCACAACTGAATAATAAACAAAAAAGTTATAGCCGGAAATACATCTTTCAATGTTTTCCCTTTATTTCAAAAACAAAATGTTTTCATTTCTATTTTCATGATTATTATTTTTCATTTTCGTTATTGCAATAACAATAATGAAAATGACAATTTTCATTATTGTTATTGTAATAACGGAAATGACATGCACACTGTAATACAATATAGATACTGTAATACCATAGCTGTAATACAATAGATACTGTGTCTGCTAGTTTAATTTAAAATCTTGTCAAAACCAATGGTTGTGACATTGAAATAAACTAAACTGAACTGAACTGAATTGAAAGTAGTGCAAGAGGTCCCGGAAACAATTTGAGCATAATCTTGTGTAGTGCAGCCTGTTGGTAAACAAAACAGTAGCATGAGTGAATTGGTGCACAGAGAATAAACTAGTGATTCTTTGATTTAAAAAACTATCTTTGGTTTAAGAGAGGAATTAAGGCTCTTACAAATTCACTCATGAACAGCGTCTTTATTGTTTAAATGGTACACAAGTTAAAGCAAGAGCCTTAACTTACCATTTCCATGCTTTTTGGAGCACAACTGAGCCTTAACTCCTCTCTTAAACCAAAGGTTTTTTCATCATATAATTTTCCTGTTTTTTGAAAAGTGAATAAACTAAATCCCACCCATCCACCCATACAACACTACCAAAGTTAGTTTCATTGCAAGGCACCCACTGAGTTTTCCTTTCAACCCAAACTTTGTCACTTCCATATTTGGTTTGGGTTCTTTACATCTGAGGAAAAACTCTTCAGTTTTCACAGCAAGAGACAGAGGGAATGGAACAGGATATTACTTAGGAGATCCCTCCTCACTTGATCATTTCCCTTGAAGCTACAAACTTACTAAGTAACATAGCAGAAGGAATTCCATCCTACTCACATACAATTTCTCAGTACACATAATAATCTATGGTGACTTCTCTCCTCTAACTCCATCCCTTCTCTCAGGGAGTTTCCATTTCATACCTAGCCACCCACTTCCCTCCCTTCCCAGAGGAGTATCCTCCTCTGGGAAGGGAGTCAGTCCCCCAGGAAAATGACAAAGTCTTACCCCAAAGCCCAGGTCAACCTGCCTTGTCCTGCAAGAGACAAGTCAGCCTTCCCTGCCTGGTGCAGAGCTCAAGTTGCCTGGTCTGGAAGTCCCCGAACATTGGGCATAGGGAGGGCCAAGTTAACCTGCTTTGAATCAGACCCATTTTCTCAGAGCATTGGACCCTACCCAGGGGATGAAGCTGGCCGCCTGGTACAGCCAAGGACTCCAGGAGCCCAGCTGGAGATGTCCAAATCATTCCCTTCCCTCGTGGGAAAAGTCAACCTTAGGATGTAACCAGGGACTCGCAAAAATGGGCACCCATCAAATCTAGGATAACTGCCTCAACCCAGCAGCATTTGGGCATCTATAAGTGTATGAACATGATCCAATGGGCTACCCATACCCGCACTTTCCCCAGGGTTATTTCGGTGTGGGGCATGCCTTGTCTTGACAAGCTGGAGGCAGCCCAAAATGGGTTTTTGCGCACAATCTTGGGAGCCCCTAGAGGTACCCCCCAGGTAATTTTGAGAGCTGAATCCTGCAGTGTCACACTTAAGCAGATTGCTCTCCGCCAGATATTTAGATATTGGATAAGGGCTTTGCTCTTTCCACAGTGGGATAAATCCCTACTTTCTATAGTGGTGGCACATGGGCTATTGAAGGATTGGGATCTGGCAGTAGGAGGGGAAGTTAAAAAATTGGGGTTTTCCAGGGAGTACTTATGGACCATTGGTCCTAAATTAACAGAGACACTTCTCATGAGAAGACTGGCAGATCAAGAGTTACAAACACAAGAAGCCCTTATACGAACGCAAAGAGTGGTGCTAGATTATTGTCCACCAGTTCCCTCTCGGTTTAAGGATTGCTATCTGTGCACTTGGTTGGACGCCGCGGAAAGGAGGGCGTTTACGCTTTTTAGATGCGACTCCTTTTCGGCGGTGATTCTGGAGGGGAGGTATAGAGGGATTCCGAGGGAGGAACGATACTGCCCCACTTGTGTGCCCCTTGTTCCAGATTCTCTTGGGCATGTCCTCTTTCAATGCCCCGCTTATTCTGATCTGAGGGAAAAATTGCAGGATGCATTATACCTCCTGCCTAGCCTAGTTAGGGGCTCCTTGCGAGCTCTCCTAAATCCCTTGGACTCTTATGTTGCAAGGGCAGTGGCCAAATTTGGTTTGGCTGTAATTCGTAAACGTAAAGCCACCCTTGTGATAAATGATTGAACCAACTTGCTCTTTTGAAGGGGAATTTGCCAATGTACAAATAAGAATGATGTTGGAGGGCGATGTCCTCATTATCGACCCTTTCCTGTTGGGACTTAGTCTTGTGTATAAAATGAGGGACCTAGGTATCCCTGGTCCCTCGGGAAATATTATTTTTCTGGTACTAATATCTGGGTTATAATAAACTACTTGTGTGTCCGATGTTTAGTATGTATATGATTATTGTACAAAGGAAGTATCTCCTGATTTATTTATTAGTTTATTATGTGTATTACTTGTTGATTATTTTATTTTATTGTGCTCTGCAATGACTTCGGTCACGCAGTAATAAAGTTTATTGATATTGATATTCCCCAGGGTTATTTCACCCAGCTGCTCCTCCTCCTGACCACT
Source organism: Sphenodon punctatus (assembly GCA_003113815.1). NCBI lineage: Eukaryota > Metazoa > Chordata > Lepidosauria > Sphenodontia > Sphenodontidae > Sphenodon > Sphenodon punctatus. The sequence goes on from QEPC01011744.1 coordinate 389,583, forward strand.
GCTCAGCTGAGCTAGGTTATTCCCACTTCACTTTTCTGAGTGGGGGGAGGGTGGGGAGTGAGGAGACCTCTTCTGTTGCACCAAGCCCCAGCTTCCAGCTGGACAATCACTGAGCACAAGGCATGCCACATTCCCCATAGAGGGGGTGCACATGGATTGTGTGTATGACCCGCACTATGGGGACTGTGGCATGCCATGTGACCATTGATTTTCCAGCCAGAAGCCAGGGCTTGGCACTCCAGGAGAGGCCTCCACACATCCCCTCCTCCTCTCAGAAAATCAGAGCAGGAAGAACCCAACTCGGCTAAGGAGAAGCCAGGAGGAGCAGCCAGGAGGGTGAGTTAGTTGAGGGAGTGCATGGTTGTGGGCAGGATCTGGGATTGGAATCCTGGAAAATCCTGAAATTTCCACTTCTGTGATGGATTTTTTTTTTTAGGGGGGGGAAGGGGCCTCTGGGATCTTGATGGGGGCCTGGGTAACCCATCAGGTGACCAATCGGGTGCCTGCAAATGCAGATATTACTCACAAGTACAGATTAAAGGACTTGCACCCCTAGTAAAATGCCCAGGAAAATGACACAGTCCCACATTGAAGCCCAGGTCATCCCACTTTGGATTGGGTTCCTCCTCCCACAGCATTGGGCCCTGCCCGGGGGACCTACTGGTTCCCATTTCATACCTGTCCCAGCCATCCCCGGGGAGAGGGTCAAGGGGAGGAATAAGTCAACCTGCTTTGGATAGGGCTCCTCTGTCCAGAGCACCAGGCCCTGCCTGGGGGATGAGGCAGCCCACCCAGTCCAGCCTGGGGTTCCAGGAGCCTAGGTACAGCCTCTCATTTCCTCCCCTTCCTGGAGCAGGACAAATCCAACTCCCCAGGAAAACAACAAAGTCCCACCCCAGGGCCCAGGTCAACCTGGCATAACTTAAAAATCTCACTTTCACCTTTGATAACATGGGAATTTCCAACTATCATAACTTTAAAACTATACAACAGATTTTCAAAATCTAAACCTCAGGAAAGCACTACAATGCACACTTGAAGTTTCTGACACCTCTTCATCTTCAGACAGATAACTTAAAGCTAACTTTTTTGTGTCAACAAAAAGCATCACAGACCACAGAAAAACAGTTCTGCCTCCAAAATTCAAAGTCCTATAACTCTACAGATTCTCAACCAATCTGGCTAAAATCTGGAGAGCTTTCATCCCTCGCCCAAGCAATCCTCCCTACAAAATTTCACAGCAGGTAAAAACAGACAACACAGAAGACCACTGCTTTGGAACAAATGTTTATGCAGGTGCAGCCAGATGTTGACCCAGTATTTCCTCAGGTTGTGTAAGTGGCTAGCTCTGGCTCTGACCTCAGAAAATCTCTGAGGCCACAGCCCAGGCTAAGACCTGCCCAACCAGGCCAAAGTGGGCCACAGCCAACTATCAAATTTGTTCCCAGGTTGCCAACTCAGTCTGGGGTGCATCTGCCATGGGTAGCCACCATAGTTTGCTGTCACTGGCCAACATGACTGTCCATTGGGGGGGTCTGGACACTGAACACAGTGCAAGACAGGGGCAGCCAGCTGCACATTTGTGCTTCTCCCTTCCCTCCCAGCCTTGATCATGTTTGTTCAGCAGCCCAACCTGGACCATATCTGCCAGAATCTTTCTCCCTGAACTGTGTTTGGCCACCATGGCACCACCATCATGTGTGTTTTTATCCCGTGATACTATAAATTAGTGCTGAAACAAGAACGCATGACATTCTCATGAGAATCCACAGGTTTTTCACAAACCTCACCATGGTTTGCAAGAATCTCATGAGATTCTGAAAAAAATGGTGTGCACATGTGCAAAATGGCTGCTGCAGACATTCTGTACATGCATGGGCCCCAGCAGCCATTTTTCACATGCGCAGAACCATTTTTGAGGGTTCTTGAGAATCTCACAAGATCCTCAAGCCCCTAAAAACAGCACTGCGCATGTACAAAATGGCCATCAGGACTTGTGCATGTGCAGAATGGCCATGGCAGCCACTTTGCACATGCTTGGTGCTGTTTTTTGGCTACGCACAGTGTTGCACAAGAATGGGTTGAGAATCAGCCAATTCTCGACCCGTTCTTGCAAATCTAGGGGAGAAGTCGTTTTCCACTGAGATTATATGAGAATGCAAGGGTGAGTTCCAGTCCTATTATAAATCATCTTGATCCCTCAGGGATCTCAAAGATGAGTGAATATCATTTATAACCAGTAGGAGTTCTGAGTTAAATGGAAGGAGGGAAGAATCTACAGCCTGGGGTACGTTGTCAAGGAGAGGGGACGCACTGACATATGCATGTCCACTACTACGAGGTAGGGAAAGAGGAAAAAATTGGGTCAGTTTAGCTTGCATAGGGCTGGCAGATTTAGCCATCCTACCTATATTCTCTGCCTGCTCGATTTCCATTGTCAAATTGACCCCCGCTTTAGTGTTGGATCTTAGCTCCATTGTAAATGGAAAAGATATCCACAAATAAATAGCAATTTAGTTAATACAAGAGGTCCCTGCACTAAACTATACAAAGATTTAAAACACAGATCCACCACACATATAAACAAAACAAATAAAAACTATACATAAAACCCCATACAAACAAAACGATACAAATGGTTTGAATCTATAGCCCTGGGTTCCAGTCACAGCGTGGTCGAATATGGTCTCCAAGGGCTCTCAAGGGTTTCACAACGGCAACACCCATAGTTGTCACCCTTCGGTAGGCACCCAAGGGTCCCAGCCCTTGCAAATATACCTACAGCGGGGAGAGGGGAGCAAGGTGAGTGGCAGGCAATCCCTCTCCAGTCCAGACCTCTCCAGGGAACCCTCAGCTGGGGCAAGCACAGCCCTTGCAGGCCCCAGCCCTTGCAAATATACCTGCATCAGGGGGAGGGGAACAAGATGAATGGCAGGTAATCCCCCTACAGTCCAGGCCGCTCCAGGGAACCCTCAGCTGGGGCAAGCACCCAGTTCTATTATTCTAAGTTATAATATAGCTCTGTCTAGAACTGTAATGGTTCCTGTACTCATCTTTCCGTGCCAGCACAAAACGGGTTCCCGCAGCACACAGCTGTACCATGTACAAAGAATTGCCATAGGATGTTGTGAAGGCCAATTGCATAATGGGAGAGGCTAAGTAGGAGACCACCCAAATTGTTGGACTAAACAGTTGGAGGTTTAAGAGGTGGCTGGAAAGGCTTAGAGTTACCAAAGGGAAACAGCAGGACATTAGAACAGTAGTTCTAAAACCATGGTCTGTGGACCATTATTAGTCCCTGAGCCCACAATAGATGGTGCACAGAACTGGCTGTAGTGAGAGCAAATTGTGGTTTGGTCCCTGCTAGGGCCTCAGACACCTCCAGGAGAATAGGGATCCAGAGGATGAGAGGTGGCCCAAGGGAGAGATGACCAGGGCATGTGCATCATGACAATCTCTTCCCCACATGATCCTAAAATGGCCAGGGTACCAGTGGGGACTTAAGCCACTCACTTTGTGCAGCCATGGCCAGCCCACAATGAAAATGCATCAATCGGAGGCCATGTCCAGTGTCAGGGTTCGCGCTGATAGGGGGATTGGAATCAGCAGGCATCCTAGGAAGAAGAGAGTTTAGGGGGCGGGGCCTCTCCATGCTTGCAGGAGAACTCAGGCCCCGCCCAGGCTCCAAGCATGCCGCTCGTAAGGGGAGGCTCAGAGGCAGATTGAGGCCCCGCCCTGAGCACGCTAATCCCTTTTGGGCTTCAGGCTATATAATACACCGGCGGGGCTAGAAGCAGCTGCCGGTAATCATTTTCAGAAGCTGGCCCCCTGGTATCTTGTATTGCTCCTTGTTGCCTGAAACCTTGATCAAGAGTGAGACCTGAGTGACTGTTCCTGGTGTTCTCCCCCTTCCTGGTGTAGAGTGAATGGTGGTAAGAGTGGTGATCTGTTTGTCTTGTTAAGTCTTAGTTTGTGCTCCTGTATACGTGGTTTAAGATTCTGGTGTTTGGTTCCCTAGCTCCTGTTGTTCCATATCCTCAAGTCCTCCCTTCTCTTCCCTTACCATATCCCTTTCCCTGAGCGCAAGTCCTACCCACCTTCACCTTCCTTACTCCCTGCCATCCCTTCCCGTCTGCTCCCTTCCCCAGGACCATTTCCCCCTACCTTCCTGCCACAGATCTTCACGGTGTCCAGGTTCCTGTATATCTCCCTGAACGACTGAGAAATTCCTTTGTGCTTCTCCTCCCCTGGGGCAATTGGCTTCCTCTCTACTATCCCAATGATGAGACGGGTTGCCCTCTGAGTAGGAGGGAAAGCCCACCCAACACCCTGAGGGATTATTATACTCAGATTGCTTATGACAAGAGGAAGCCGCCCCTTTTTCCCTGCCCCCTTCCCCTCTCACTTTCCTTTCTCTTTTCTTCCAAACCTTTTCCCCCAACCCCTGTGACATCCAGTGGGCGTGTGGTGGTCTGCAAGAAATTCTGAGGGTTGACTATGGTCTTTTGTTGCACCATGGTACTAGAGGGATCCAGGAAGCTGGAGAAACAAGCACATGCTATCAATTGTAAATAAAGACTTCACTTGTTATGCCAAGTCATGCCCTATGTAGAAATCTCATCTGCAATTTCTCTTACAACCTTTATGACACTGAGCAGAACGAGTTGAATGAGTCCTTTTCGGTGGCAGAGATGATGAAGACTAAGTGGAAGAGAAAGCAGCTGTTAACAGGTCCCCCTCTTGCAAGAAACGTCTTTCTATCACTGCTGTAAACCTGGCTTGCTTTTTTTTTTGTCCTCCCTTGCTAACGTGGGAGGAAGAGACAGAAATTTTAAAAGAAATTCCTTGTTTCTTTAACAGAAAGAAGCAACTAATGTAACAAGAAAGAGAGCCTAGATTTAGGGAGGAAAAGTTCATTCTCTCCCCTGTACTCATCTTTCCATGCCAGCTAGGGATGTGCAAACAGAATGGGGTTTGGATGTTCAGTTCAGTTCGGGAACCAAGTTCGGGTTCGGTCGTTTGGTTTGGTTTGGTTGAATGTTCGATGGAGTTCGGACCCACCAGGAGGCTTGGGTGGGACCCCCAGGAGTGGCCATGGTGGCATGCAAAGGCTGGCAAAGATTGTGTGCAATGTCCTTTTCCATATCGATAATGATACAAATTTCAAAGATTTTATGTTCGGTATCGGTATCAGTATCGTTCGGTCCCGTGATCATGCCGGAAACAGGAAACAGTAGTCTGATTGCATGTGGAGCTTGTGTATGTGTGTGCTCATTTGGTTGGAGGTTTGGCTGTGTGGTTTGGCTGTGTGGTTGAGGTTAGTTTGTTTGAGATTGGTTGTTTTGGTTGTGTTTGGTTGAGGATTGGTTTGGATGATGGAGGATAAAAAGAGAAAAATTATGAAGCAGCTGAGGACGGTGGAGGTGGAGGTGGAGGAGGAAGAGCCTCGACCATCTGAGGTGGTGGAGGTCGCCTGCTCACCAGAGGAGGAAGAGGGCACAGGAGGTGCCACTGCTGCCAGGTATATACAATTTATTTTTGTTTATTGTGCCAGCCAGGGTCTCAACTTTCCATCCCTAGCACCCAAAGAAGGGCAGGATTTGCATGAGTCTTAGGTATGGGTCTGCCAGAGAGGGGGAGGGGGCTCTTCCAGCACCCAGGTATGAGCAGAAGCACCCAGGCAGACACGTGCCAGCTAGGGTCTCTAGTAATTGCCATCCCTAGTAGCACCCAAAGAAGGGCTGGATTTGCACGTTTCTTAGGCATGGGTCTGCCACAGAGAGGCAGAGAGGGGGAGCGGGCTGTTCCAGCACCAGCAGACAGAGTCTCAACTTGAAGACAGTACACTACATCACCACAAGTGGTGGTGGTGTATGTGGGAGAAAGGGAAAGAGGTGAGTAGGCAGCACTTCATCAGCAGCACCATCCATCCACTTGGTGTGGGAGAATGGGTATTGCTATTGGAAGGACTAGAGGCATCACCATGAATGCATGATATTATGTAGGTGTTGTTTATGTGTTCCTGTTTCAGAGGGGGTAATGATGAGGACGCCACTGGTGCTGCCAGAACCCCATCACGGCGGTGGTCGCAGCCGCAGGAGTGGCCAGAAACCAGGCTGACGAGGTCCGCGGTCTGGCGGTATTATGATACCCCGAAATGCGGATTTGCCAAATGCAAGGTAAGGTACGGGGGCTGGATCAACAGGGAATGGATTGCCCTATGACCTCTTAGGAAGTCCCTCACAGGGAGAGAGACTGGCCAGCCAGCCACCCACTTGTGGACACAGAATGCAGGCAGGGCTTGATAGTAGGGATGTGCGAACGCGGTTCAGATGTTCGGAGTACGGACCGAACTCGGTCTGTTCAGACGTCCGAACTGAACTTGAAAACGGCCGAACAGTTCAGTCATTTTCAGGTGAGTTTGGATGAGTTCGGGGGCGGGAAAAACATGACTTCGGGTGGGAAAAATGTGACTGGAAGGGGGAGGCAGCTGAGGAGCAGACTTCCTGGCACCAGAGATGGAGACAAGGGGTTGTTTCAGGGCCAAATGATACCCCCAAAAAATCTTCGAATTCAGTATCGGTAGTACTATTTTCTAATGTTCGGCCACCTTCAGCTGAACCAAACTCCACCAAACAGAACCCAAACTCGGGTTTCGAACCGAATGACCGAACATCCAAACCGCATTCTGTTCGCACATCCCTACTTGATAGACCATTGGTCGGACACATTATAGCACTTCTTGTTCCTATCTTTTTATGTTCTTTAGATCTGCGACAATAAAATCAAAAGAGAGCCACAGGGGACCACATCTGGGTTCATAGCCCACATTGAGAATATTCACCAAATTGAGGTGGCACGGCAGGATGTGTCTCGCTCAGGACACAGGGACTCCAACATGGAGGAGCATCACCAGAAGCAAGGGGATAAGGCAAAGCAGAAGCACCACCACCACAGCCCTTCGCCCTCCAGCTCCGCTGAGGAGTCTCCAGCCCCCTGGGAGAAGGACAAAGAGGAAAGGGCCTTTCGGGCACAGCTCCAGAGACCCAGAAAGAAAGTGATGGATGTGATAAGGGTCCAAACCCAAAGCATGGAGGACCAGCTGGTGGTACGCTTCCGGGAGCTCTGAGCAAGGGAGCGCAAGGCGGAGGCTTATGCGCAGTACCTCTGCACCAAAAAAGAGGAGTTAGAACTTTACCACCAGTGAGTGGAACAATGGAGCGCGTCCTTGGCAGGGGCCCTGGACTATGCCCAGCAACATGGGTACGAGGCGGAGGAGGACGCGCTGCCAGCCCCTGGGGCCCATGCACCCCTTTCTCCTTTCCCCCACGTTCCGAGGGACAGGCCCACAGACCCCTAATTTTCCTTTCTCTGTATATATATTAATGTTTGTTTTTTGTTTTCTAAAGTTGTACTGTATGTTGTTTAAAATGTTTTTATAAAAGTTATATTTGTTACCTTACCAGCTTTGTTTGACCTCTTCAATCTTTTAGCCCTCTGTGCTGCTTCTGGCAGGTGGCAGAATCTCATTGTATACACAGCTTGTCAGATTCCTACCTGACAGCAGCAGCACATGTAGCGTATTAGCCCCAAGATGTGCCAGGAGGGTCTTGCAGACAGCCACCCAGGAGGGTCAGGGCTTGTGTCTGTGTGGGTGTGCCAGAGAGAGCGAGATACTGTGGCAGTCTGGCAGAGGCATAAGTCAGCATTGGCAGGTGCACTGCCTGCTCTCACAGAGAGATCACCACATGGGGGGAAGCCTTGGGGAGCCAAGTTGGGATGTATAATACTTGGTTACATTTGTCAGTTGGTCTCTTTAAAGCCCTCGAGTGGAGAGGTGTGTTCAGCTCATAGAAAGATTGCCCCAGGGGCCGGGGGGAGACTTGAAGACAGTGCCCCAGGTAGAGCAGCCAGCCAGGGATATCATATTTCCTGTGAGGGGGTGCCAGAGAGAAAGAGAGAGAGGTTCTTTGGCAGTGGGCAGCAAGCAGCGGGTGGGCAGAGGGGCTATTTCAACTGCGGCAGCAGGCATCAGCGTGTGGCTGCAGAGGAGTAAGCTGGCAGGGGGGCAGGATGGCGGGCAGGTGCCAGTGGCCACTGGCCAGTCAGGCACGAACAGCAGCAGCAGTAAGCACCCAGATGATGGTTCTTGGGACTGGAGTGACTGCTTCTCATTTTGGTAGGTTTGCTGCTGGACGTGGGCATTGTGCATGAACACAGATCAGAACTCTTGCTGGTTCTGGAAGGTGGCAGCTTGAGCTGGATGCACCTCTCCCCTTTTTTCTAGCAGCGGGGAGCCTCTCTCTCTCTCCTCTCTTGCCATGTACTGCAGGTGATGGCATGGGTGGGAGCATGTCTGCCTCTCCTTCTAGAAGCAGGGAGTCTCTCTCTCTCTCTCTCTTTTATACTAGAGGAGCTCGAGAAGTTGATGATGGTTCTTGGCACTGGAATGGCTGCTTCTGGATACAGTGGATGGACAGCCCTCCCTGCCTGTAACATAGGCCCCAGAACCCTGACAGTGGGTCCTGGGGCTGGAGTGGCTGCTTCTGGATACAGCAGATGGACAGCCCTCCCTGCCTGTAACATAGGCCCCAGAGCCCTGACGATGGGTCCTGGGACTGGAGTGGCTGTTTCTTGATATGGAGGAATGACAGTGCCCTGTGTGAGGAATGATGGCCCCAGAGCCCTGATGGTGGGTCCTGGGGTTGGAGTGGCTGCTTCTTGATATGGTGGAACAACAGCATCCTGTGAGTGGAATGACAGGCCCCAGAACCCGTGGCACAGACAGCATAAGTGGCATTGGCAGCATCAGAAGACATTGGATTGCCAGGGCACAGAACCCATGGCACAGGATTGCCCAGAGGCAGCACTGGCAGCAGGAGCAGACACTGGATTGCCCAGGCACAGAACCCATGGCACAGCAGAGACAGCAGCAGCAGGATTTGCCTGTGCCCAGCACCCATGGATGGTAGGATGATAGGATTTGCCAGGGAAGAGCTCCCATACAGCAGCAGATCAAAGTAGCACGATTGCGTGGGCACATTTGAATTGACCAGGGCACAGCATCCACGGACCAGCAGACAGCAGTGGCGGGATTACCAGGCCAGTGGGGCACATCACCCAGGTTGCCAGGGAAGGCAGACAGCCACCGTGGCATGAGAGGCAGGCAGGCTGGGGCAGGGCTTCAGTTTGCCCACAGGGCGGGCAGATAAGCAGTGTGGTATGAGCAGAAGGCAGGAAGACTGAGGCAGGCTTTCATCTAGACCACCTGGACAGACAGGCAGACAGGCAGCGTGGCATGAGAGGCAGGCAGACTTAGGCAGGCTTTGATCTAGACTACCTGGGCAGGTGGGAGGGCAGGCAGCATGGCATGGCAGGCAGACTGACTGAGGCAGGCAGGGCTGGCCTTACTGAAATCAGGACCGTGGGTGGGGAAAGAATCTGTGGCCCTAACTTCAGGTGTTGCCAGTGGCCGTCAGGCTGACAGGCGTTCACCGCCAGTACAGAGGGGTGCTCCCCGCCGGGCTCAAGGGGTGGGGTGTTACCCGGGCCTGGGCTCAGGGATAGTCTTAGGGGCACTCCCCTCCCCCCATACCCAAGACCGAGCAGTCGTTCAGATCACCTACCTGATCCGCTGTCGCTGGTCTCGTCCATCGCCCCTCTTCCCGGGCTGCCGCTGCTGCGCTACCGCCAACTCCAGCCTGAGGTCAGAGGTGGCCTGGGCCCCGGCCAGGCTGTGGAGGGGTCCAACAGCATGAGGGAGAGGCGGGGCCTCTACTTCTCCCTCACTTCCACTGGAAGTGAGGGAGAAGGCAGAGGCCCCGCCTCTCCCTCATGTCGCGATGCTGGCTGGCCGGGCTCCCTCCGCTGCCTGGCTCAGTCTGTTAAAGACTGAGCCAAGCAGCCGAGGGGTCAGTTTTGGCCAGGGGAAATGAGGGGGAGGTGGGGCCGCCTCTGCCTCTCTTTTCTTGCTATCCCATTGTTTGGAGACCGTGGCAGAATGGATATGGCAGAGCAGACTGAAGTTCAACCCTGATAAGATGGAGGTGATGGTGGTGGGGAGAGCGAGGGAGGTGTCGGCCCCCCTGATTGTGGGGGTTCGTCCTCCTGTAGCTCAACAGGTCCGGAGTTTGGGGGTGGTGATGGACACGGATCTCCACCTGGAGCAGCAGGTAGAGGGGGTGGTGAAGACTGCCTTCTGCCAGTTGTATCTGGTGCAGAGGTTGCGTCCGTATGTCTCTGGCCTGGACCTGGCCTCCCTCGTCCATGCCTTTGTCACCTCGAGTCTGGACTACTGCAACGCGCTCTACGTGGGGCTGCCCTTGTTCCTGGTTCGGAGGCTGCAGCTAGTGCAGAATGCAGAGGCCTGCCTCCTTTCGGGGATGGGTCGCCAGAAACCACATAACACCTATGCTCCGGGCTCTGCACTAGCTGCCAATAGTGTGCCGAGCCAGGTTCAAGGTATTGGTGTTGATATATAAAGCCCTTCACGGTCTCCGCCCCTCCTATCTCAGGGATCGCCTTGCCCTCCACGCCCCAGAGAGACTCTTTTGGTCTGCCGGGGGTGCCTTCTTGGAGGTCCCCCGTGTTAAGCGGGGGACCACAATGGAGATGGCATTCTCAGTGGATGGGCTGCACCTTTGGAATTCCCTCCTGGAGGAAGCTTGCCTGGCCCCGAGCCTTTTAACATTCCAGCGAGTTTGTAAAACCTGGCTGTTCGCCCAGGCCTTTGGGGTGGGGGGTGGGAGGGTGGGTTAGTGGAGTTTTATCCTCCTACCTTTCTTCATTATTTGTTATAATTCCTTGTCCATCCCTGTTTTAATTGTTAAGATTTTTTATGATGGTTTTAAATATTTTAAATGTTTTTAATGTGAAATTTGTTAGCCGCCCCAAGCTGTTTGTGGGAGGGGTGGGGTATAAATGTATTAAATAAATAAATAAATTCTTCATTTTCCCTGGCCGACTGTGACCAGCAACAGGGGTGGGGGGGTGGGCACAGAATGTGGGAGAGGCGGTGCCTCTACTTCTCCCTCACTCCTGCTGGCCCCCTCCGCTGCCTGTCAGATGCGGCGAGCTGGCTCCCGAGGGCCCTGCGCTCAGGGCCAGCCTTACTGCGGGGTTCGGGCTGTCAGCTGGGTGCGGGGACCCCTCAGGAGCAGGGCCCTGGGCAGTCGCCCCTAACCACCCCGCAGTAAGGCTGGCCCTGGAGGTAGGCTTTGATCTAGACCACCTGGGCGGGCGGGTAGGTGGGCAGGCAGGCAGGCAGTGTGGCATGAGAGGCGGGCAGACTGAGGCAGGGCTCGAGCTATGCAACCTGGGCAGGCGGGCGGATAGGCAGCGTGGTATGAGAGGCAGTAGGGAAGGCAGGCTGGGACCTTGGCAGCAATGGGCACTCAGATAGACTGGCAGTGGTGAAGACTGTGCATCGTGATAGAGAGTGCCTGTCAGCTAGGCAGGCCAAGATCATCTAGACAGAGGCCAGCTGGCAGGCTTACAGTTTCCCAATGCCACCCTGCATCATAGGTCAGTCAGATAAACCAGCTGAGGTCGTATAGTAGGAGAGAGAGGAGGGGCAGGGCAGGCACCAGGCATTGGGAGGGAGGGACAGCACCTTAGCACAGCAGCAGCAGCCCAGATTGAGGAGGAGCTCCGTCCCAAGACTGCCCCTGGCATGGGATGGCGTGTGCCACTGCACCATCAATCCATGTCCAGGGGCAGCTGGAATCCCAGCAGCAGAAGGTTGACCTTTATAAAAAGCAACTGCTCCACCAACTTGGCCCCCAGTCTCAGGCGGTGCAACGAGAAAATGTCCCCCGCCATGGAGAACACTCACTTGCTGCGGACACTGGTTGGTGGGCAAGACAATATACCCTTGGCCACTTTGGACAGGCCGGTCACATGTTGGTCTTGCTGGCCCAGTAGGCCAAGGGATCACTGCTTGGATCAATGCATGGCTCCTCCTCCAGGTAGGTCTCCACTGTTTCTGAAGTGCCGTCATACTCCCTCTGATAGGTCTGCCTGGGCACCACCTGCCCCACTGCCCTCAGCCACGCTGCTTGCCCTATTAAGCAGGACCCCATGCTCCCCAGAGTGGCCTGCACATAGGAGGAGGAGCTGCTGCTGCTGGCAATAGGAGTGCTGCTGCTGCTCATCCTGCTGCTGGTGCTCCTACTGCTAGGAACGGTAGTCAGAGATAGACCCCACTGACTGAAGGATGGCTGCTTCCACTCCCACCATCCCCAGGGATGTCCTGCTGCACAATCCGCTCTGCCTGACGGACCCTCTCCACCAGCTCACCCTTCCAGTGGCCATAGAGCTGTATCTGGCATGCCATGCTGCCCTTGACCCTGGGAACCAGCATTGTTGCCAAGACATATTCTGCCTGTCGCAGGAACTCGTCAAACCGCGCCTTCAGCCCTGCCTTCAGCTGCTGCACCAGGTCAGCAGCCTCATCGGCCAACTTCCTGCCCTCAGGGCCACAACCCCACCCATGGAGAATCTCCTCCAGCCTCCTGAGGAGACTCTGGACCAGAGGGGTCACCTGACTGAGGGTGGCCGTGGAGGTGCTCACAGTCTCTGTCATGGCCAGGAATGGTCTGAGTACGAAGACCATGTGAGCCAGTATCTCCCATTCTGCCTCATCGTACCCTGGAGGTACCCCGCTGTCTGTCACCAGTTGAACCTGATGCAAGGTGGCTTTCTGCTCAAGAAGCCGCTCGAGCATCAGGAAGGTGGAATTCCACCTGGTGGACACATCCTGGACCAACTGGTGCACTGGGGCGCCTTGCTCAGCCTACTTCACCAGGAGGACGTCGCTTCCCTTCATGGTCC
>QEPC01011744.1:402894-413372 GCA_003113815.1 Sphenodon punctatus
GGGAGGGTGGGTTAGTGGAGTTTTATCCTCCTACCTTTCTTCATTATTTGTTATAATTCCTTGTCCATCCCTGTTTTAATTGTTAAGATTTTTTATGATGGTTTTAAATATTTTAAATGTTTTTAATGTGAAATTTGTTAGCCGCCCCAAGCTGTTTGTGGGAGGGGTGGGGTATAAATGTATTAAATAAATAAATAAATTCTTCATTTTCCCTGGCCGACTGTGACCAGCAACAGGGGTGGGGGGGTGGGCACAGAATGTGGGAGAGGCGGTGCCTCTACTTCTCCCTCACTCCTGCTGGCCCCCTCCGCTGCCTGTCAGATGCGGCGAGCTGGCTCCCGAGGGCCCTGCGCTCAGGGCCAGCCTTACTGCGGGGTTCGGGCTGTCAGCTGGGTGCGGGGACCCCTCAGGAGCAGGGCCCTGGGCAGTCGCCCCTAACCACCCCGCAGTAAGGCTGGCCCTGGAGGTAGGCTTTGATCTAGACCACCTGGGCGGGCGGGTAGGTGGGCAGGCAGGCAGGCAGTGTGGCATGAGAGGCGGGCAGACTGAGGCAGGGCTCGAGCTATGCAACCTGGGCAGGCGGGCGGATAGGCAGCGTGGTATGAGAGGCAGTAGGGAAGGCAGGCTGGGACCTTGGCAGCAATGGGCACTCAGATAGACTGGCAGTGGTGAAGACTGTGCATCGTGATAGAGAGTGCCTGTCAGCTAGGCAGGCCAAGATCATCTAGACAGAGGCCAGCTGGCAGGCTTACAGTTTCCCAATGCCACCCTGCATCATAGGTCAGTCAGATAAACCAGCTGAGGTCGTATAGTAGGAGAGAGAGGAGGGGCAGGGCAGGCACCAGGCATTGGGAGGGAGGGACAGCACCTTAGCACAGCAGCAGCAGCCCAGATTGAGGAGGAGCTCCGTCCCAAGACTGCCCCTGGCATGGGATGGCGTGTGCCACTGCACCATCAATCCATGTCCAGGGGCAGCTGGAATCCCAGCAGCAGAAGGTTGACCTTTATAAAAAGCAACTGCTCCACCAACTTGGCCCCCAGTCTCAGGCGGTGCAACGAGAAAATGTCCCCCGCCATGGAGAACACTCACTTGCTGCGGACACTGGTTGGTGGGCAAGACAATATACCCTTGGCCACTTTGGACAGGCCGGTCACATGTTGGTCTTGCTGGCCCAGTAGGCCAAGGGATCACTGCTTGGATCAATGCATGGCTCCTCCTCCAGGTAGGTCTCCACTGTTTCTGAAGTGCCGTCATACTCCCTCTGATAGGTCTGCCTGGGCACCACCTGCCCCACTGCCCTCAGCCACGCTGCTTGCCCTATTAAGCAGGACCCCATGCTCCCCAGAGTGGCCTGCACATAGGAGGAGGAGCTGCTGCTGCTGGCAATAGGAGTGCTGCTGCTGCTCATCCTGCTGCTGGTGCTCCTACTGCTAGGAACGGTAGTCAGAGATAGACCCCACTGACTGAAGGATGGCTGCTTCCACTCCCACCATCCCCAGGGATGTCCTGCTGCACAATCCGCTCTGCCTGACGGACCCTCTCCACCAGCTCACCCTTCCAGTGGCCATAGAGCTGTATCTGGCATGCCATGCTGCCCTTGACCCTGGGAACCAGCATTGTTGCCAAGACATATTCTGCCTGTCGCAGGAACTCGTCAAACCGCGCCTTCAGCCCTGCCTTCAGCTGCTGCACCAGGTCAGCAGCCTCATCGGCCAACTTCCTGCCCTCAGGGCCACAACCCCACCCATGGAGAATCTCCTCCAGCCTCCTGAGGAGACTCTGGACCAGAGGGGTCACCTGACTGAGGGTGGCCGTGGAGGTGCTCACAGTCTCTGTCATGGCCAGGAATGGTCTGAGTACGAAGACCATGTGAGCCAGTATCTCCCATTCTGCCTCATCGTACCCTGGAGGTACCCCGCTGTCTGTCACCAGTTGAACCTGATGCAAGGTGGCTTTCTGCTCAAGAAGCCGCTCGAGCATCAGGAAGGTGGAATTCCACCTGGTGGACACATCCTGGACCAACTGGTGCACTGGGGCGCCTTGCTCAGCCTACTTCACCAGGAGGACGTCGCTTCCCTTCATGGTCCGGTTAAAGAACCCGGCCAGCTTCCTCCTCCACTCGATCAGGGAGCTAAAGATTCCTGCCCCAATCCCCTTATCCCCCAAGCCCAGAGCGTAACTGACCACAAGACGGAGAGTGTGTGCAGCTCAAGGGATGCTCATGAAGCCCTCCTCATGGACTGCCCTCAGTATAATGGCCGTGTTGTCCATCACCACACACCCCTTGGTGAAGGGCAGACCTGGCGTGACCCACTCCCCCACCATGGCAGTCAGGGCTGCCTTGATGTTCCTAGCAATGTGTGGGCTATCCATTTCTTGTGCCTGAAGCAGGGACCACCTATAGCCTGCTTCGGGACCCCTCCTGTCACTCTCAAGTGCTGCCTCCAGGTCCTACCACCAGTGCACCATCACCGCCAGGTCTACTTGACCACAGGTTGGTGGTGAAGTGTATGGTGGAACCCCCAGCCCCTGCCAGGTGCTCCCTCACCCACTCCTTATGACTCAGGGTGGTGCGCGATGGCAGCTGAAACTGGGGGGGCCAGGAACACAATCAGCCACCTTAACCCCATGTCCTGTGCCATGGAGAAGGGCTGCCCATCGAGCACAATCATTTCGCCCAACAGGCACGTGACTTTTGCTTGAAAGCCACGCCTCCCTCCAGCTGCCAATGGACTTGGCAGCTGCCCCCACCCCACCCCAGTCCACCCATGGTGGACTGACGCTGCTGCTTCTGCTGCTCCCATCCTAGCAGTGATACTGCTCCTGCTGCTAGAGGCAGCTGTTGGTGCAGGACGCTTGCCCGTTGAATGAGGCGGATGACTGGCTGTTGCAGTTGGGAACCCACTGGCATCCACTGCTCCTGCCTGTCCGCTTAGCAGCAGAGTGCTGTGGCATGCCTTCAGGTGCCTCACCATGGCCATTGTCCCAAGGTTGATGAGCACCTGCCCACCCTTCACCACCTTATGGCATAAAGTGCGCTGCACCTCCCTTGGATCATCCGCCCGCACCAACTTGAAATGTGCCCAAACAGAGGATTTTTTGCCCCCTGCCTTCTGGCCTGCACAGGGTAATGCACTGCTGCCAGCGCTGCCAGAGCTGCTGGGAGGATCAGAGCTTGGTGGCGACACAGCTCTGAGAAGGACAGCCATCGCCTCAGCTCCAGACATCTTCTCTGCAGGACTAGTGTCTGCCTCACTGTCCCCAGTCACAGTGATGACCCACAAAGGGGAGTACTGGGACCCTGAGGCTTGACTGCCCACCATGCTGCTGCCACTCTCCCTGTGCCCCCTATAGCTACTGCTTCTCTCCATGCTGCCATTGCCTGGGGATCGAGCCCTGCCTCTAGCAGCCAGGATGGGATCCACCAGCCCTGGACAGCTGGGGATTGCCTCAATAATGGGGGACATTGTTGGCCCTGGTGGAACAATCTAAGCACCTGCTCCAGCAGCAGAGACAGTCACAGCCTCATGTCTTGCAGGCCTTCCAGTGCCATGCATAGAAGTGAAAGACGCTGGCAGGAGGCGCCGCCGAACCACCCCCAGGCTAGTGCCACTTCTGGGAGCCTTGGAAACCTGTCACCCAAAATCAGGCCTGTGGAGTTTGGGGCGTGGTGATGGGCTCTGGCTTCTGTCTGCTGCCACTCCTCTGCCACGTGCCTCATTGCCTGCCTTACGGGAAGCAGACCACCCTCTCCTGCTTCCCTTCTCCATTTGTCCCTCCAAAATAATGCACACAAAGATTTTATATTTTATTTTTTATTCAAATTTTTAATCTAATATTATATATATCTAAACTAAGTCTAACTGCTATTAACTATTCTAAAACGTATGGAACTAAATGGAATATCTAATAACTGCAAAGGCTTAGTCCTACAAACACACTATAAAATTGAATCACTACACACTATCTCTATCTAGCTCTATAACTAAGCTAACTCCTATAACTATCTATCTATAGTAACTATCTAATCTCTCTCTCTATCTCTCTCTCTCTCTCTCTATCTATCATATATATATATATATATATATATATATATATATATATACACACACAGACACACACACACACAGGGCAGGGGGGGAGGGAATACAGAAAGCTCCCACCAAACAACACAGGGAGGGGTACAAAATTGAAATGAAAGCTAAATCAATCTAATCCTACTCTAAATAAATCCAAAAACAGGGGAAGGGAATCCGGAATGGAATATATAGTGGGAGGATTCAATGGAGGGTAGGGAGAAAGAACACAGGGATGGGTAAAAAATAAAAATAATGCCTAAATCTATCTAATCTAATCTAAATAAATGATACTAGGGAGGTAAATGTGTGGGATGGGTGAAATAAGAGGAGGATGTCAATGGATTGGGAGGAACAGAAACTGCTGGGAGAGGGAGACTTCTGAAAACGCCTGCTGACAGGATCAGTGGCTAGCTCAGAAGGTGTTGGAAGGGGGGAGGGCAATGAGTTTTGTTACTTGCTGTACCCGCCTTACCACAAGCCCCATTGGCTCTGTGCAGCCTAGCCCCCCCCCCTTCCCCCATGTCTAATCACAGACTGCCAAGCCAGTGGTCTGAGGAGAAAAGGGATGGTGATTGGGCAGGCTGGCTGCTACTCCAAGCCTCTCCACCCCTGGTGCCAGGAAGTCTGCTCCTCAGCTGCCTCCCCCTCCATGGGCCTTCCAGTCATGTTTTTCCCACCCGAACTCATCTGAATTCACTTGAACATGGCCAAACTGTTTGGATGTTTTCGAGTTTGTTCGGTCAGTTCAGGTTCGGTTCGGACGTTCGGTTCAGTCGTCCGAACGGACCAAGTTCAGTCCGAACTCCGAACATCTGAACCGTGTTCGCACATCCCTAATGCCAGCACAAAATGGCCGCACACAGCTGTACCATGTACAAAGAATTGTCACAGGTTGTTATGAAGGCCAACTACATAATGGGGGTGGCTAAGTAGTTGCATCAATAATTTCAGTATTCCAGGTTTTATTTGAACAGACAAGAGGCATTAACAAGAGCTGTCTTGCTCTCAATCCACCAAAATGGAAGGAATGTTGTCGGTGGGGAAGACAATTTGCTGGTGTAGGAGGATGGAGAACTGCACTGCAGTAAGTCATCACAGGGTTAGGAACACCCTTTCTCTTTTTCGACAAAGCATCTGAAACAGAGGGTGGTTCTACATGTTATGTTAACCATGGGAGAATTAACCCTGCAGTAGTTACTACAGCATGAATAAATATTCGTGCTACTCCATGCACCTGCATCGTATGGACTGACCAACAGAGAATGTAAACTGGGTGGCAGCATCGATAAGCGAAGCTCAAAAGCCCCACTGGCAAAATTGAAACGGCAAGTCTCCCCACTGCAAGGAAAAGGTCCTTCCCCCACATCTCCGCTGCAAGGAAAAGCTCCCTCCCGGTGAAACTGACAATTACAAAGTCCAGTTGATGAACAGATCTGTTTTCAACTGCCCTACAGAACTGCTGAGGAGTTCCCCAGATTTGGTCTGGAGAACAAACACACAACGCATGTTGCCTCCACGTGTTGCTCTAGGGTTTGGTCATCCAAACATAACCTTTGCTTCTGCATTAGGCAATGGAACGGTGGCAAGCATTATGTGGAGAGAAGCCCAAACTTTGCCTCATGCTCTTTATTACATGCTGGGTAATCAACCAGAATGTATTTCACCATTCATGGCTCCTTTTGTCTGAGGCAAGACCCTCCTTGGACTCCCCAGGCTCTGGTATTCCCTGGCTTGTGGCCTCCCTGCCGAGCTAGCTCTTCTTCTTTCTGGAGCTTGTCTTTGTGTTCCCTACCACCGTTTTCAGCTCAGCTTTACAAAGACCCTGCTTAGCTGGGCTCAGTTAAGCTCAGGACAGATGTGGCCAGGGTGCTGCCCTTCTAAAGACCTAATTCTGCTGCAGCCACTTTTGACAGCACCTTGCCATAGCTGGCCATGCAGATCACATGCCCAGACACAGAATTCTTCCAGTGTGTGACATCTCCTCCACCTGGGTCACACCCTCACCCCAATGTTTCACTCCCTGAAATTAAGAGGGTGAAACTGAAGGTGACTGTTCCTTGCACCCCAAAAACTAGGGGTGTCCCTTCTATGTTGCATTGCTAGCTTCCAAATCTCAGAGACTGTTTTTTGCTGTTGTAGTGGAATTATTTGTGCCTAGGTTGGCCAGATGTGCATATTTTAGAGGACACATGAGAAATACAGTTTGCAGGGCTGCACTGAAGCCAATGGAGCAATGCAAACTGTATTTCTCATGAGTGTCCTCTAAAATGTGCATATCTGGCCACCCCATTTGTGCCTTCTCTTTTATGAGAGTTATTAGGTCGCTGGCAGCCTCAGCATTTTGTAGCACAGAAAAAATAGACTTTTCTCTGTTTACATTTTTAGAAGTTTGTTTAACTTGTCCAGCAAACACATAGCTAAATATGGACCTGGGGATATTAGCAATTGTAGCTGTAAGTAGTTACTACAAAACATAGCAACTGGAGATTAATGGCTGCCTCGAGCAGGTTTCTTCTGGAAAGGATGAGAGTGGCTGCATTGATGAACTTGTGTTATGATTTCTGCTTCGACCTTCCCCTCCTTCCTTACCTTATATTTCAGTACTTGAAGTGGAAGGTCTAAGCAGAAATCATAACGTTCATGCAAATGTTCTAGTCCCACATGGAGGCATAGCTTTAAGAGGGACAAGTACTTCAGCTGCACCAGGGCTGATGAGCCTGGGGGGTCCACACTCCCTGGTGCAGCTGTGTCCCCTGCCCCAAGGCAGGAATGTCATTCCATCCTCTGAAGCGGTGCCCATTTTCGCCTAGCTACGCCTCTGGATCACACACATGAGATTCCACAGGCACCAGTCTTTCATCCATTCCAATAAGGCTTAAAAGGAATTACTAAGTATGACAGGGCAGAAACACTACGGACCATGGACCCTTTAAGAAAGTAGCACCTGCGAAGTTGCCGGTGCAAACCAGGCTGCAGGTGCTACTAGTAGTAGTGGACAGTGCCTGAGTGTAAGCAGCTAGAGAAAGGATGTGGCAAGAGCCAGCCCTAGAGTGTAGAGTCTGAGAGGGAGCTCAGTAGGAAGAGATATTGTGGAAGGGACAGAGCTGAGTCTGCAAGAGGGCTCAGGGGGTGAACCTGAGGCAGAGGTAGACCTGGGTGTAGAGGGGGTAAACCTGCCCAATAGGGGTGTGCATGTCATTTTCGTTATTACAATAATGATAACGAAGATGTTGTTTTCATTATCGTTATCGCAATACTTAGGTTGCCCCCACAGGGGGGTTGTGAAGGTTTGTCTTCTTGATAGGGGTGTGCATGTTGTTTTCATTATTACAATAATGATAACAAAAATTTTAGTTATCATTATTGCAATAACAAAAACAACAAATAATAATCATGAAAATAGAAACAAAAATGACATTTTTAAAAATAAAGGGAAAACACTGAAAAACGTATTTCCAGCTATAACTTTTATTTCTTATTCAATTGTGATGAAATTTGGGGAGATTGTACCCCCAATGGAGGATGCTATGTCTACCAATTTTTGAAAGCATTAGTAAAGGGAACCGATTTTTAGCAGCAATTGAACGTTGTGATTTTAAGAAAAGATCCATACACATTCACGGCTACACCTTTTTAAAATTCAATCCAATTTTTATGCAACCTGTGAATATTATGTCCCTCCATAAGCGTAACATTCCTGTCAGTTTTCAGAATGATTGAATAAAGGGTCCTGATGGTGTAAGACATTAACTCAAAAATACATTTCCACCTCTAACATTTGTACATTCCATTCTGTTTACAAAATATTTTGCATGAATGTATCACATTCCTTCCCTGTCATCTCTGCCAAAGTACAGGACAATTTTATAAAGGAAACCAATTTTATAAGCAACTGAAGTTGTCCCCTTAAAGACCATTATTCAGATAAATAGCAGCACATGCTGTCAGAGGCAGGCACCTTCTCCCCCCCTGGCATGGCAGGGGGGGAGAAGCTGTAGGAGGGAGGATGTGCAGCAACCCAAAAGACTTACAGACACATTCACTGGCCAATTACTGCATGCTTCCAGCTTTACAGGACCGATTGATAGTGGCTTCGAGGCGGGCATAGGGGGCGGTCCACAGATGGGCATAGAAGGAACATAACTGGGGCTTTGGAGAAAGCATCCCAGCAATCAGGAGACATAGTTTACACATCCAGGCTGGCCAATTATCATCACAATCACATCCTGCAGCACTGTGACAGAGGACAGAAGAGAATCTCTATTGACTCTTTTCCAAACAGATGCTTCCAACTTCTCAGTAACACGTGAGGGAGAGAAGTTGGGATTCTTTACAGCACAGAATGATGATATTTGGTTGACATTTCTGCTGACCAATTGGCATCACAAAAGGATCTTATACCACAGTGACATGTAAGAGAATCCCTGGCATAGGCTCCTTCTCTGCATATGCTGTGCAGGCATATAAAATTGGGATCCTTTATCACATCCTTCTGATATTTTGCAGAGATGATCATGAAAGTATGATATACAGCCCTGCAAATTTTCATGTACACATTTTGGACTACAACCATGTTACAGTCAGACATACATTTATAAGTCAATTGCTTATACCCCCAGGACCCGTTAGCCAATCCTTCTGAAAATTGTCAGAGATGGAACATTGATATCCCTTCCCATGTTTACTAAGTTTCATCTACATTAAATGTGAGGCAAAGAAGTTACACCTATGAATGTATATGAAGATTTTTGCAAAATAAAATAATTCTAGTGCTTCTAAAAATGGATTCCTTTATCCAATCTTTTTAAAATTTGGTACACCTACTGACTTCCATTGTAGGTATAATCACTCCTATTTTTGTACAGCTGAAGGAGATGCCGCCATCATTCAATGCGGCCATTATAACAATTTGCCCGAAAGAGGGAAAGGATAAAGAAGATTGCACAAATTACAGGCCTATATCACTTCTAAATTCGGATTATAAAATCTTTACAAAAGCTTTAGCAAATAGATTGGTGGAAATCATCACACAATTAATCCACCCAGATCAAGTAGGATTTATTCCTAACAGGATGGGGGCAAATAATATTAGTAAAACCATAGATATTTGCCATTTTGTTCAAACGCAGTGCATACCAATGATTATTATATCTATGGATGCACAGAAAGCCTTCAATCAAATTGAAGTAAAATGCTTATTAGAAACTTTTTTAAAAATGAAATTTGCCGGTAATTTTATGGAATGGGTGCAAGCTATATATAAAGAACCAGTTTCTCAGATATTAATCAATGGGGAATTGACTGAACAGTTCAAATTGAAAGAGGTACACGACAAGGGTGCCCGTTGTCACCATTGTTATTTAATTTAGTATTGGAAATGCTGGCCATTGCCATAAGGAGTGAACAAAAAATTAAAGGGGTGAAAATAGGACAACAAGAACATAAATTAGCACTATATGCTGATGACTTGCTAGTATACATAACAGACCCAATGACTTCGATGCATGGCTTGGTGAACCTGATAGACAAATTCAGTCAAATCTCGGGATATACAATTAATTACAGTAAATCTTCAGTTATGATCTATACAGAGGATACAAAAATTATAGAAGAAATAGAGAGAAACTCTCAGTTTAAAATAGAAAAAAGTAAATTTATATATTTGGGAATATGGATCACCAAAGATTTGAAAAAACGATATGCGGCCAATTTTTCAGAGAATCTAGAAAAAATTCAACTAGAAATGGAGCGATGGTATGCCTTAGCAGCATCGTGGATGGGGAAAATCAATTTAATAAAAATGATGATCCTACCAAAAATATTATACAATTTAATAGCGCTCCCAATTGAAATACCAAAAGCATATTTTAGGACACTAGAAAAAAGTGCCCTGAAATATGTTTGGCAAGGGAAAAATCTTCGCATAATCAAAAAACTATTATACAAGCACCAGACAGCAGGAGGAATGGGTTGCTCTGACTTTGTCTCATATTATAGAGCGGCGGTTCTCAGAGGGGTAAGGGAATGGATGACTGCTAACAAAGGGTATTTTCAGACATGACGGGGCCAATTGACCCCATCACGGAACCAATCTGTTGATCCCCCACCGGGGCCACTGCGTCACAGCCCAACGGACGTGTTGGGGGCTCCTGGCGGGGAATCGGGGAGGGGGCGGGGCCGCGTGGCGCAACATGCAGATGCATGGCCCCGCCCCCCCATGCTCCCCTGCCGCCCACCCTCCGGGGAGACGGGTGGGCGCCACGGCCACCCGAATTGACCACGGGCCAGAATCCCTGCGGGGATTCCGGGCCGTGGCCACCGTCCAGAAGTGACGGCTCGGTTCATCGTGGCGGGGAACATCGCCTTCACCACGCGATCACCACCAGCCCCGCCGGTTC
>QEPC01011744.1:427231-437506 GCA_003113815.1 Sphenodon punctatus
GGGGAGTGGGGGCTAGTGGGTTAGAGCAGTGGGGGGCTGGGAGCCAGGACTCCTGGGTTCTCTGGGAGGGGAGTTGGGGCTAGTGGGTGAGAGCAGGGGGGCTGGGAGCCAGGGCTCCTGAGTTCTCCGGGAGGGGAGTGGGGACTAGTGGGTTAGAGCAGGGGCTTTCTGGTTTTTATATGGGTTTTGTTCACTTGATGATGTGGAGTGTTAAATGCTATTTCCCCCCAATGCACACGCAGCAGTGGGTGAGGGGAAATTAGTATTTAATGCCCTGTGATTCAACTGAGGTTTTGAAATCATGTGATGTAACTGTTAGTCTGGTCATCTGCCTGCTTTTAAACCTGGCAGAGGAGGTGAATATAACCTGCCTAACTGAAATTGCTGGATTAAGTAATGTAATATCCATCCAATGTTAACCCTGGGAACTCCTTGCTGCTGGGTTATGCCGCCTACCATTGCCCTGGCTCCGCCCCCAGGCTAGGCTCCACCCCCAGGCACGCCAGCACGCCCTTACTGCCCCGCCAACCTCAAAACCCACCAGTCACCCCTGGCCCACACCAGGTGAGTGTCCATCTGTCCGTTTATTATGTCTTCTCCTCCACTGGCCATGTTGCCACCACCCACTGAACACGCAACCCTCACTGACAACAGGATTTGGGAGCATGCGGAGCCCGCTCTGCAGGTGAACGTGGGCTAATGTGCACCCAGTTGCTCACATGCCATCAATTAGATTGTGCTGTGCAGCACCTGCATACATATAGGTCAGTCAATACCATAGAGTTGGGGGCAAAGAGCATTCCAAGGAGTGACTACTTCCTGCCCCTCTCTCCGCTCACTCATGTGCACATAACATCTGCCTTAAAAGCCCAACATGCATCAAATTCACCCATGTATTGTCCCAGCTTGTCCTGATTTGCAGCACGTGTCCAACACTCCAGTTTTCAAAGCCACTGTCTTCTCCAGAGCAACTTCCATTGCCATGGTCATGGCTCAGAAAAACAGCCAGACAACTACCAGCAGCACTACCTGTGGTGTTCCATTGCATGTTCTGTCCAACTACCAATCTACCTGCCAAAGGTGTATTTGCCTGGAGCAAGAAAGAGACCACGGCCTTCATTGCTCTATTGGGGGGGGGGGGGGAGTAGCAGAAGGTTCAATACCAACTGATACAGGAACGAGGTGGTGTTCCAAGAAATCTCAGCACAAATGGCACTCCAGGGATACGAACCAGTACCGGCAGCAAGCCAAGAACTTGCGCAGGGGCTACAAGGAGATTTGTGACAACTTCACCTCTGGCTGCAGGCAACTGAACCCATGCCTTTGGGATGCGGGAGGAGCGTTTTTGGGACCTGTGCCACTTTCTGGACCTGCTAGCCTCCCGCATTCCTCCTCTATATGTGTTCCCCCATTCCCTTGCCTCTTGTAAGTCCACACCCTCCCCCAGCTGGGGCTTGTTTCCCTAGTCCAGCCTCCCAGCTTCCTGATAGGCCACAGATGGTATTTAAGCTCTAGTGTGGCCTCAGGAAGCTGGTGGAGCAACATCTCTTACGTACTCTGAGGTTTGCTGTGGGTGTGGTGCAGTTGTGTATGGTTCACTGTTGTAGCAAGTGTTCCCCCTTCAGCTGTGTGTCCTGGTTTGCATCCCTATCTCCCTGTCTCCTCTATAGCCCATGTGTCTAATTCCCTCTTGGGGTGTATTGTGTTCTGTGTGCGGTATTGCCCTGGTTTGTATCCCTATCTTCCTGTTCCCCCCCCCATAGCCCGTGTGTCTGATCCCCTCGTAGGGTGTTCTGTGTGCTGTGTGTCTTGGTCTGCATCCCTACCTCCCTGTCTCCTCTATAGCCCATGTGTCTGATCCCTTCTTGGGCTGTACTGTGTTCTGTGTCATCCTGGTTGTATCCCTACCTCCCTGTTCCCCCCATAGCTTGTGTGTCTGATCCGCTCGTGGGGTGTACTGTGTTCTGTGTGTTGAGTGTCCTGGTTGTGTCTCTACCTCTCTGTGCCCCCTATAGCTTGTGTGTCTGATCCCCCCCGTGGGGTGTACTGTGTTCTGTGTACTGATTGTCCTGGTTGTACCTCTCTGTGCCCCCTATAGCCTGCGTGTCTGATCCCCTCTTGGGGTGTACTGTGTTCGTGTGCTGTGTGTCTTGGTTTGCCTCACCCCTTCTTTGCTTCCCCCATAGCCCTTATCTTTGATACCCCTCTTGAGGGATATTACCTGTGTACTGTAGGGGCCCATCTAGGTTACCCCCTTCCCCAGGGGCTCGTGATCTCTGTCCAGTAGCACTGTGTCAGAGATCCCACGAATGCAGGTCCACTGGCCCCGACTGTCCCTAGCGCTCCTAGAGGCATAGTTCCCTTTCACCCTTCTCCTAGCCTTGGGAACCCTTCCTGCCGACCCCCTTGCATTTCCTTCTCCCTTTGGGAGGGTCTTGGTGTGGGGATCTTAAGTCTGCTCTCTGACCTTGATGATGAATCAGACCCTCTCTGAAGTAGGCTTCCTGGCCTCAAGATCATTTCATTTCACCTTCACCTTTTATTTGTACCCCGCACTCTCTCGCCTACGGCAACTCGAGGCGGCTGACAAAAAAAAGTGAACCATACAAAGCACACAATTATAAATAAAATACAAGGCACATTGCCCAAAAATATCAATTGCAAATGTTTCAATAATACAATATTTCTTAACACAATACCTAACATGTATCAAAACATATAACATACCTCCCCCTTTTCCCAAGGCCTCCCCCTCCCCCACACAACCCAATACAGCAATAACCAAGTCTACCCTATCCACATCCACAGTATTCCATCCATATGCTCCCTCCCTGCTGCCACCAGGGAAGGAACCCATCAATTCCGCCCCCCCCCTCCCCCCATCCTCCTGCTCTCACCAGGAGGGGAGGAGCCGTCATCCACAAACCAAACAAGAACACAATCATAATACAAAGTATCAAAATAACAACAGTTACAATGGAGCCAGATCAAAAATATTAAACAATATCACAACCCCAACTCCCCAGGCACCCTCCCCTGCTGCCACGAGGGGCTGGCGCCATCCCCCCCCCCTCAACCCCACCCCAACACAAAACAGCTCACAATACCAACAGCCCCTACATCCCCTATGGGCCGCAAGATGAAAGCAGTCTCTGGAGATTCCGAGACGCATTGAGAGGTCCTTTTTCCCCCACAGGCTTCCATCAGCTCCCCTTCTCCCACTCCCTTACTTTGGGTGTTAGGTCTTCCCCCATCCTCATCCCCCTGATACCCTGTTCCTGTGACAGTTAGGTCTTCCCCCATCCTCGTCCCCCTGATACCCTGTCCCCGTGACAGCAACAAACATTGCCATACTATGATCTACTCGACCAGTTCCTGTACATGGATGGAGTCGTCACAGCATCCCGCCTCTATGGCTGCATCTTCACCACGGGTCAGAAGTCAGTGAATATGACTTTTCCGCTGCCTGCTCCTGCTCCAACTGCTCCTGCTCCAACTGCTCCTGCTCCCCCCATGGAAGCCATTGTCACCTGTACCACCCGGCACCGGGCCACAAGTAGCACCTACCTTCTTGGAGGAGGCATCCTCCAGCCACACCAACACTGTGCCACAGGTAGCATCGGCCCCGTTACCTCAGAGACTGCTACAGCCTTGGCCAATCAGAGCCACCTCAGACTCCGAGGGCCACAGGGTGGGACAGGAAGTACCCAGCACCTCCTCCTCTTCCTCTATACAAGGAGAAAACAGCAAGATGCCAGTGGCTTACCAATGGGACCTTTCCTGGTATCGCCTTCCTGTGCCTCCTGGCCTGCAATCCTGTCTGTTCCACGCCTAGCCTCTGCCTCCTTCCCTGTCTCTCTCTGCTGCTGTTCATGTCCAGATCTCTTGTACCACACTACCTGATTACCCAGCTTGAACTACACTCAGACTATACCTCCATCTGATCATTTTGCTGACACATGTGCTAACCGATCACCTGGCTTGACCTATACTCCACCCAAACTATTCATCTGCCTGATCCTTTTGCTGATGCCCACGCTAACCGATCACCTGGGTTGACCTTCGCTCTATGTTGACTATGCCTCTATCTGATCCTTCTGCTGGCATCTTTCTCCCAGCTCATCTGCCAGCCCCCAGTCTGACCACCATGTCTGGCGGTGGAGATCCCTCCATGCCTGTCCCCACCTTGGAGCCAACATGGGTTGACTTGGACACAGACACTCTCATGGTGTATCCTCTCAAGTATGAGAGCCAGCGCATGTTTGAGGAGCCGCCAGAGATTCTGGTCATGGGCACGGAGGCCCTGGATTCCACCTCTGTAGAGGAGATGGTGGAGGAGAATACTAAGTTAATGCACCTGTCAAGGATCAGCGTGGCAGGACTTTGGGTACAATCCTTGTATGGGGAATTAGCTGGGCCACTGCCATGCAGTGTTTCTGCACATAACCCCTTGGGTTTTAGGCCTGCTTGGCTTGGGCAGGTTGGCTATTTACACTGGCCTTCCTTCACCCCTTACAGCCAGTCCCAGTCCTCACAAGCTAGGGGCTCATCCCACTAACTGGTGGGTCCCCGGTGAATTCCTCCCCAGTCAGTTCTAGCCCAGGCAAGTAAAACACACTTAGCAGCCCAGTTAGATCACACTTGATACTCCTGGCTCTGTCTCCAGTTGTCAGGAACCAAGGATGGGGCCGCCTCCACCCGCTCTGTGGCCAGGGGACCGTGAGCCCCTCCCTCGATTCCCCCATACCGGACCTGCAAGGAGGACCTTGGGGAATGCCCCCGAGGGAGCAACTGTGGGGCCAGGAACTTCCCAGGAGCCAGGGAGTGCCCAGGGATTCCAAGAGGCAGCATCGACAATCGGCACTGCAGTGCGGGCAGAACGGGTTGTCCAGGCAACCCCTAACGAAACCACCACCCCCATGGCATCCCGGGGGCGGGGCCCAGAGGACACAGCAGCAAGCCTGGAACCTCTGAGATGTTCAGCGTGACTCCAGGCCAAGCAGGGGGGTGGGGCTGGAGACATAAAAGCCAGCACCAACTGTAGCTCAGTGCTGGGGTTCAGAGCTCCTGAGATACTAGCCCTGTGAGAAATCTAAGTGTGGTTTGGTGTTTGGTATTTACAGTATTTTGTTTCTTGTGTGACTTGGTATATTTTCTGTGACCCTTGAGTGAACCTTTCCCCTTCCTACTGCCCTCCCCACTGTTTGCGTGGGAAGAGATAGAAGAGTGTGTGTGGTCGTGATTCGCCCTATTCCCTGGGGTCTCATCTCCCTTCCCCCCACCTCTGCAGTGTACGTCCTTCCCCTTTCTTCCCCTCCATTCCTTGGGACCCTTGCCCCCCCTTGCTCCCCCAACCTCAGCGTACAACCTCCCTATAGCCCCGTGTACTCAGAGAAAGAAAGAGTGAGAGAGAACGTCAGGTTATCTCCAGTCTTACTTGGCTCTGCACCCAATGATGATAGTGGCCTGATTCCTGTGGAGTCTAAGGCTGCTTTTAAACGAGGAGCGCTGAAGCGCCTCCTCAACGCCGCTTTAAAGTAAAGCCGCCGGAAGTGACTTTCTCCCCGTTGCCGGCGGCGGCTGGAGACACGGGGCTTTGGAGCGGTGCGTTCTTAAGCCTGATAATTGAAGTCTTAAGAACGCACCGCTCCAAAGCCCCATGTCTCCAGCCGCCACCGGCAACGGGGAGAACGTCACTTCCAGTGGCTTTCCTTTAATGCGGCATTGAGGAGGCGCTTCAGCGCTCCTTGTTTAAAAGCAGCCTAAGGGCCAAATAACATCCTGATGGGCCATTTCCACCCATGAATCTCCTCACCAGTCTTAAGATTAGAGTGTGTGCTCGATCCCTTATTTGTCCCCTCTCATTCCCCCTACCCCTGTGACACCACTTGGGTTTTCTGGGAAGCTGCTCCAGATTCCTGAGCTCTCAACTCTTCTGCCAGCACTACACTCTGCTAGCTGCATCCACACTCTTGGTTCTCCCAAGATTCACCACGCCCCCTGACTTTCTGGCTTCTGGGGTTTTCAGTGTCCCAGCCAAGATGTTAATCAGGTGACACATTAGTCCCAATATTTCAGGCTCTTAAACAGCCAGTGCTCTATTGTGCTAGCTCCCTTCTCCGGGTACTGACTCTGCAAGTCAGTGTCACCCTGTTACAAACAGATATGGACCAAAGGGGTGGTGTGCTAGAGTAAACCTAATGAGGAAGGCATGACTGGAGGCAGAAAGACCCTCACACTCACAAGCTAGGGACTTTGTTCCTCCCTCTGAAGGGAGGAACAAAGGGAGACAGCCCTAGTGCCCACAAGACCTAGTGACTAGGACAGACTTGATGAGGTAGCTGTTCCCTCATGATTGTGAGGTGGCTAATATTCAAAACTCTGGCCAGAGATCATCATAGGGAACTACCTCAATGACAACAGGAGATACATCCTCCTCAGGGGTAGAAGCACCACACAGATAAGAGAGACCCTACAAGAATCATAAAGAGTAGCAAGACATTCAGGGAGACAAGTGTACAATGAGAGGGAAAAGAAGGTGCACTCAGCAGTAGCAGGGGCTAAGCAGAGGGGAAGTTCTAGATAAACTATAAGGGCCTGGAAGTACAGGAAAGGAACACTACCAAAAATGGGGTGACCGTTACATTGGGCAGGAAGTGTGGGTGGAAGCTGAAACACCGGAACAGGAGGGTGGAAATGAAGCTGTATGAACTAATTGCTTCCTTTTTGCCTTGATACAGGTCTGCCACTGCAATGGGTGCAGACCGAACCCCCTGCAACAAGTGCCCAGCAGAACCGGCAGCGCAGGGAAGGTTTGGTGAGGGAGCTGCTGGGGGAGATTACATGACAGGTAGACAAGATCCAGGATGCAATTCAGGGCATGGCCCAGGAGCACAGGCAGCTTGTGTGGCACAGTGCGCAAGGCCTTGGATGCCAAGGCCCGCCTGGACCTCTGTTGGGGGGATGGTCACTGGGCCCACTTCTGGCAGTTGTTTGAGTAGTCGGACAGCGTGCTCAAGAAGGCAAGTAAGGAGATGGCTGAGATGTGGGCTCAACTTAAAACAGTCTTTCCCAATCGATCCAGCTCCAGACCTTGCTGCGACCACAAGCATTGTTGCTCAGGGGAAGCTGTTATTTGCAACTCCCCCCCCCCCTTTGGCAGCTCATGCTGATGCACCTGGATTGCAGCTACCTGCTCTGGTTTCCCCAGCAATCAAACCACCAGGGAAAGCACCCGAGCCATTTCCACCCTGCGCTCCCACTCACTCATCTCAACCCACCCTGGTCCAGGCACTCCTGTTCCTTCACCAGTCATGCAAACATGCTGCCGCTGAACACTGCTCCCCAGCTTCCACCAGGCATTTGCGGAAGGAGGATGAGGAAAATCACCTCCCCCAACCATTGCCCCTACCAAAGCGAGTGCACCCAAATGCAGCAAAAAGGGGAAGGTGCAGGAAGAAATGAAGAAAAAGATAATAAAGACAATTCTAAAAGAAATGACAACACTTTAAATGAAAGTTAAAGTTAAATTAAAGTTTAAATTGTTAAATAAAGTTGTTATATTTTTCACAAACCATCATTACTGTGATTACTCTGAAAAAGAGGGGAAGCTGTGGGGAGTAGGGGCAGTATGACATTATGGCATAGTGATGATGCACCGGTTAGGGGGAAGGTGACCACGCGCCAAATATTTTTGCAAGTTTAAAGAGCTGGGTGGCTGCATAGCCGGGATTGGCTGTGTGCTGTACGTTAGCAATTACTGGCCACTATTGGCTGAAATTTGTTTTGCAAAGTTCACAGGGGCAGCTCTCAACAGCTTGGGACCCACTTATCTGGAAGATTGTCTGGCCTACCATGTCCCATTGCGGCTTTTGCAGTCGACCAGGGACGCCTATTTGGAGGTTCCAGTTTTTAACTTAATCTCCACAACGAGGAGGGCATTCTCAGCTACCCTTCTGTGACTGTGGAACTCCCTGCTCCAGGAGGTTTGCTTAAGAGGAGGGCACTGGGGAGGGAGAAACGGGGCTTATTTCAAAGCATTGCAAGAAGCGTGGTCACAGCCAGCACACATGAGCAGGGACATTGTAGCAATGACCAGTTAGTGATTTGGGGGCTGTCTGTGCTGCCCAGGGGGCATGTTGGGGAGGGAGAGAAGATGAAAAGCTACTTATTTCTAATTTTTTTCTCCTGATAGTTTCTGATAATAGCTCGAAGGCAGCTATTCCTACATGATTGCTCTTTGCTGTGCCCTTTTAAACCTGATATCAGTTGTTTTGGGGAAGAATTCTGGGATTTCAGATTTAAACTCCAAGTTGGAGTGAGCCAGGCCACTGTTGCATTGTGTAAAATGGCCGGGGGGGGGCAGTTTCTTTCTTTTTAAAACCTTTTCTTACAAGAATGGGGTTTATGAAAGTTTTCCTTGCTTCTGCTGTTTCTGATTTGGTCCCGGCAAGAGGGAAGGAGGGGTGATTGCATCAATCCTGTGAGGTGGGCCAGGGCCACTGTTGCGTAGTTTAGGTAAGCTGATTTGGGACTTCCCACCTTTCTGCATTTTCTTTGACGTATTGGGTTTACGAAAGCTTGCATTGATTGTGTTGTCTGTGCTCTGTCTGGTCCCCAATGTGAAGCTGGCATTGCTGTCTGCCTCAGTGATATTTCTGGCAAATGGGATTCAGTGATATTTCTGGCAGATGGAGTACAACCCTACTGCTGTTGAACATTGAGCAGCATGGAAGAGTGGGCACCCCAGAGAGTTGAGAGACTGGGATGAGATCAAGACAGACTGCCACTTTTTTGGACATTTGCGAACAGCCAGAAGTGATGAAGTCACTAATGGAGGCTGAACCTTCCCTGCTCTTTTCCTCATCACAGCACTGCTTTCGCTTTTATTATTATTATTAGCAAGCATTTATATAGCGCCAGTAATGTACCTGGCACTTTACAAAGTAATAGAATAGACACGGTCCCTGTCTTAGGGCTTACACTCTGAGAGATGGGGGTGAGGGGGAGACGAAGGAAGGGGAACGTAGGGAGAGATAAGGAGTGTAACATTCATGAAGATGCGAGGTCCCACGTGCACGCGCTTGGCTTGGTTAGATCAAGAATGATGGCTGGTTGGTCCAGGTGGTGAAGATATGAGTACACAGACCTTAGGTAACAGATTGTACTGGATGGAGGGTATCAGCAGGAGTTAGGTGAGGGGACCAAGAAGTCAGGGAGGGCAGAGCGGAAGAGGTGAGTCTTGAGGAGGGATTTGAAGGTACGAAGGGAGGGGGCGAGGTGGATGTGGGCAGGGAGGGAGTTCCAGGCGTGGGGGGCAGCTAGGGAGAAGGGACGAAGGCGGTTAGGGGAGCGGGGGAGGCATGGGAGGGCGATAGAGGGGAAAGAGGACTGGAGTACGGAGGCTTTCCATTTTTACTTTCACTTTCAATGTTTACTGTACGCACTCAATAAAGTATGCTATGCAATTTGCTCAATAAATTCAGCATTATGTGCACAGCAACTGATTAACAAGAGTTAGTCATAGGCCCCAATCCTAAGTACAGTTGCTCATGAGTAAGTCTCATTGTAATCAATGGGACTCACTCCTGCATAAGTATGTTTAGGACTGAGCCCATTGACTGCCTGCTATAAGTTTGCTACCTACTTTGTGGTAGGGATGGGCGAACGCGGTTTGGAAGTTCGGAGTTCGGCCCGAACTCGGCCTATTCGGACGACCGAACCTGAACCCGAATCCGAACCCGAACTGACCGAATGTCGAAATGACCGAACAGTTCAGTCAGTTCGGATTGCATTCGGGTGAGTTCGGGTGGCAAAAACATGTCACTGGAAGCTAAAATGTGACAGGGAGACAGACTTCCAGGCACCAGGGGTGGAGAGGCTTGGAGTAGCAGCCAGCCTACCCAATCACCATCCCTTTTCACCTCAGACCACTGACTTCGCAGTCTGCTATTGGCCATGGGCTAGGCTGCATGGAGCCAATGGGGCTTGCGGTGAGGCGGGCGCAGCAAGAAACAAAACTGATTGCCTCCCCCTTTCCCAACACCTTCTGAGCTAGTCACTGTTCCTGAACAACAGACGTTTCAGAAGGCTCCCTCTCTCCCAGCAGTTTTTGGTCCTTCCTATTCCGAATCCATTGCCATCCTCCTCCTATTTCACCCATCCAACCCATTTACCTCCATATTATCATTTATTTAGATTATATTAGAAAGATTTAGGTGCTATTTTTTGTTTTTACCCCTCCCTGTGTTCCCTGTGTTCAATCTTCCTTCCTCC
>QEPC01011744.1:444598-462655 GCA_003113815.1 Sphenodon punctatus
GGTGGAAGGGGGGGCACCCCCACCCACCCTGCCCAGTCTGGCTTTTTTAAAAAAATAATTCCCTGAAGTACCTGCTAGTGTGGGCCCCGGGCCGCCGCCGGCGACCCAGAGCCCACACCAGCAGGTAGATGTACTGGTACTAGGGTGATCCCTGGGGTGGGAGGTGGTTTAATACACACCCCATGCCAGGGATCACCCTACCTCCCCACCCATGGATCGCCTACCTTTGGTGCCAGGCGGCGGCGGTGGTGGTGCTCCGGGCGGCTTCAGCACTGGCTGTGGCTGCTGGCTTCAGCACTTTCTAGGCCTTCCATGGCCCACACTAGTAGGGACTTAGGGTCCCATGACTGAGCTGGCTTCTCTGGCGAGCAATCAGTGGGTAGAAATACCTGTGATGGCGGTGCAGCGGTGGCCCAACCTAGCCTGGGGAGGAAAGCTGCAGCAGACATGGTTCAGGCCAGGGTGCCATCCTGCTGCCCACACAGCCTGTGGAGGGCAGGGAGTACCATGAACATGTGACTGACTGGCCCCACCCCTGGGCTTTGCCCAGAACCCCACCCCCCACCAAGATGGGCAGCCATGGCAGCTAATGATAGCCAGCTATGGCGACCCCAACCCAACCCAGTATACAAGCCCAGAAACAGACATGATAGTCTGCTGTTGTCTCAGAGTTTTATGAGGTCACAGCCCAGGTTTTCCGCCAACACAGCCTGGGGCAATCCCAGGCCAACATCTAGCAGCACCTACACACACACATGCAGGTGAGGTCCAGGCCAAAGTGGGACAAAGCGGGTCACAGCATTCTATTTTTACCCAATGTAGCCTCTTCTGGCCACAAAGAGATAAAATCTCATTAACATGGTGTGATGACAGTATGGCTTAATGAAATAGATAGGGGCCAAAGAAGAGGGGTTTGTGTTATTAATTAATTAATTTATTATTATTAATTAATTATTATAAGCATTTATATAGCACCAGCGATGTACCTGGCACTTTACAGAGAATAAGATAGACATGGTCCCTGCCCAAGAGCTTACAATCTAAAAGACAGGGGGAGGGGAGACAGGGAAGGGAGAACAGAGGGAGAGACAAGGGACGCAACAATCATGAGGATGTGAGAACTCAGGTACAGGTTCTTGGCTTGTTACAGTACAATGGGAGTTTGCAGATAACAGGTGAGGGATAATCCTGGGTGGGAATAGTTAGCAGGAGTTAGGAAGGGCAGAGTGGAAGAGGTGGGTTTTGAGGAGGGACTTGAAGGTACAAAGGGAGGGGGCAAGGTGGATGTGGGCAGGGAGGGAGTTCCAGGCATGCGGGACAGCAAGGGAGAAGGGTTGAAGGCAGTTGGGGGAGCAGGGGAGGCATGGGAGGGTGAGGGAGGGGATGGAGGAGGAGCAGAGTGCTTGAACAGGGGTTCGGAGGGAGATTAGGGCCAAGAGGTAGGGGGGACCAAGGTTGTGAAGGGCTTTGTAGGTGAAGACGAGGAGCTTGTGCAGAATACGCTCAGGAAGGGGGAGCCAGTGGAGAGAGGAGAGGAGAGGAGAGGCTGACGTGGTCAAAGCAACGGGATGATTCTGGTATGGTACTGACTTCCTCTGAATTTATTCCCATCATGTACTGTTCTTGCTTGAATTTCCAAATAAGTAGGCAGTTCCCTGCAGAAAGTAGTAACTAATCTCTTCCCTCATGCATGCACGCATGCACACACACACACACACACACAAAATGTAAAAGCTTAGGGTAGGAGCGGCCAGATTTATGGTGCATGTGATCCACTTGATCAACCTCAGGGGATCTGCTTTTCTTGCTGGCTCTGGTGTTCCAGGCTGGGAACCCTCCCACTGGCTCTCAGCTCTAGGGCACTTCAGCAGCTGGTCTAAAGAGTAGATAGGAGTAGTCTCCTTTAGAGAGAGCCTTCCCTGTTCAGTAGAGAAGCCCTCTCCTCCCCAGAGACACTAACAGGGGTTCTGGTCTTGCTTTCCTCCCCACTACAGAGGTGACCTCTGAGGGGCTGGTTTCCTTCCCAGTGGGGGATCCCCCCGCAGGACATTTGGGGCACTTCCCCCAAAGCACCGTGGGGCCAACCGCCGTTGCTCAAAATTGTTTAAATTTTTTTAAATGCACCGCTTATGACAGCTACAGCAGCCTCTGAGCTGCTGCAGAGGCTGCTGTAGCTGTCACTGTTGTTCTTCTCCCTCTGGGGAACCACTCCGCTGGGAGTGGGTCCCCAAAGGGACAAAAAGGCTGAGCTCTTCCGTCCACAGCACGTATGGGACATGCTGTGGAGGGAGGGGGCAGTCTTTCCATTGCGCTCAATGGGCACAATGGAAGACCTCGCCAGGGCGGTCGTGCTAACAGCCCTGGCGAGATAGCTTGGTCGGGGGACTGAGGCAGGGAGCAGCGCGCATGCGCACTCCTCCCTGCTTCAGCAGCACATGCAGCCTGGAGGCGCACTGTCCGGAGAGCTTACAGCTCTCTGAACAATGCGCCTTCCTGCTGTCACTTCCCTGCGCTTCCTGATGCCATTGCCGCTCCCCCCCCATCCGCCCCTCAGAGCGGGGGGGGGGCGGTAAGGCAGCAACGTGGTTTTAAAATTTTTTTATTTTTTTTTAATTGACCTGACCCCCGCATCCAGCACCCAGCTTCCCTGACACTCCATCCTGCACCCACCTCCCGACATCCCCCATCCTGCACCTAGCTTCCTTGACACACACACACCCGCATCCTGCAACCACCTCCCCTGACCCCCCCATCCTGCACCCACCTCCCCTGATCCTCCCCCCATCCGTAACCCACCTCCCCAGCCACCCCTCCCCCATTCCCAGCCACATCTCTCCCAGTTCAATGAAGGGAAGGATCAGGAGTCCTGACCCTCCCCCCCTATTGAATTGGGAGAGACTGGGCTAGGAATGGGGGAGGGGTGGCTGGGGAGGACTAGTGAACATAATGCTGCCTTAAAATGGCTTGCTTTGCTTGCTCTGTGTTTGTATGATGACATTTTGTAAATTTGTGGGTCCACTGGTTGTGTGGCTACTCTTTTTTTAAAATGGTCCCTTCATTGTTTCACAGCTGCTCCCTGCTGCTGCAAAGTAGTTTGTGTGGACACGCATTGGCCACCAGGGTTAAGTTGTGGCTGCTGGGGATGGGGGGGTGAGGGGCACATTGGCGGGGGGGGAGTTGCAATATGGTTTTTTTTCACTTGATGTCATGATGTCATGATGTGGAGTATTAAATGCTGCAAATGTGATGCTTCTGATAAAACTGAACTTTTGAAATCCTGAGATGTAAATTGACAGTCTGGTGATCTTAGGAAGTTAGGTGTGTTCACAATGCTGGAAATGTGATGTAACTGTGAGTCTGGTGATTCATGGGCCTTGAAATCCCCCACCCACACACACGCAGCAGAGGGCAAGAATACTACTTCATAAGAGACTTCTGAAGCAGGAATTGGGGTCCCTCCAACATACATGCAGCAAGTCCCTTCTTTCTGAAGCAATATTCTTAACCTCTGCTGCGTGTGTGTGTGTCTTTGCTAAAACTGCTTGTAAGTGAGGTTTAAGGTTGTCTGCCTGCTTTTAAATCTGGCAGAGGAGGTGATTATAACCTGCCTAACCTAACTGGAATTGCTTGATTAAGTAATGTAATAACCCTTGGAACTCCTTGCTGCTGGGTTATGCTGCCTACCGTTGCCCTGGCTCCACCTACCATTGCCTTGACTCCGCCTACCATTGCCCTGACTCCGCCTACCATTGCCCTGGCTTCGCCCACCGTAGCCCGCCAGTCTTACTGCCCCTCCAACCTCAAAACCCACCAGCCGCCCCTGTCCCTTCCCCACATTGCAATCTGCTGGAGACTAACTTGTGATCTACCCCTTGGAACTCCTGGTTTAGAATATATTTTAAATAAACAACATTGTTCATTATCCTCAAAGTCCCCTGGCAGGGAATAATAGCAGGATGTGGAAGGAGATGGCTATATTTAATGGTGAAACTGGAAGAGATAGCATTGTTTTGTAGGCCCATGTCTGAAAATAGCAATGACAGTTGTGTAACTTACTTTTGGATGATTCCTTTGTACATTCCTGTTGAATTTCCTTATAATTTCTGGTTTTAACATTGTAAGCTGCCGCAGACTGCTTGAAGCAGGAGGGGCGGGGAAGAAATGATTTTATAAAATAAATTTCCCTATTCCCATGCATTAGTCACAGTAGCTCTGTAAACCCCTACATTCCTACTAGACCTGTAGCATACCATCTCTAAATTAAGAAATTCCCTTTTTTCTGGAACTTTGAAGTACATCCCAAGGGAAATTCTTTGACGGGAAAGCTTGGAATGACCTTATTGAACAACTAAACCAAAAATTAAGAATAAATAAGAGCACAGCTGAATAAATAAGAGATTAATTGGATAGTCAAGGACTCTGTTCTTGCAATGTTCTTTGTGGGGATGGCCTGGTAGGATGAAGCTTTGAGTAGAATCGAAGTGACTGACCTGCATTACTTAGAACAGTACAAAGATCCATTAGTCCCCCAAAATGACCACTGTTAACTCTGGCATTAACAAGGAGAATATTAATTATTATTTTATTTTATTTTATTTTATAGTGCCAGCAAAGTACTTAGCCCTGTAGGAGACACAAAACTAAATACAGTCCTACTTTGAAGACTTGGAACTTAGGGCCCTGATTCAGTACCCACAGAAGTCAATGGAAAACTGCCTCAGGTTTTTCGCCATACAGTTTTGGTCTTGTAGCAAACTGGTGAAATAACAATGCCTCCACACATCTATCTTCCACAAATAAGGAACAGCTGCTCTTTTTACCCCATCTACCAGCCAACTACATTGCATTCTAGGATATGTTTCAGAATGGAGTGTAAAAGGTACCTAGGACTCGGAGTCCTTCCATGGTGGACTCAATGGTCATTGATGGACAAGACATTATCCTCTCTTACTCAATCAGTCAACCCAAGACATTTGTTATGGGCAGGGACGTATGTTCGCTGCAGTTTCCCCGTTGGTGGCAAAATCCAATCACTACTTATTCAATGTTTCATGAAAAGAAGGCCTTGCTTCCTTCAATAGAGCTTGATCAAGCTCTGAAAGGCAGGCATCAACCAATCAGGTTTACCTGGAAATATAGAATGGGTGTTAATGTATAGATGTTTGGTGAGAAAGAGAGAGGAGAAATGTCTTTGTGGTAGTAACCCACACCTGGCATGCATATTGGAAGTAGTGTTATGCAATTTTTAGAGGATGTTTATGAGAAATACAGGTTACAGGGCTGCACTGGAGCCAATGCAACCCTGAAAACTGTATTTCTCATAAGTGTCCTCTAAAACTTGCATATCTGGTCACCCTAGTTGGAAGAAATCAGCTTTCAGGAGGAATCTGGAAGAGGGAAAAGTCACAGAAGAGCAGTATGTAACTCTCATGAGTCCCAGCCCAGCATCTAGAGACCATCTTTCTCCCACTGTTCTATAGCAGGAACATATTTAAGTCTGTTTCTAGACTGACTGTCTCAAAAAGGACAACAGAATGAGTGCCTTGCTAAATTTAAGGAGTGCTTCGAGGCTGACTTCTCGGCTTCAAAAAAGGTTAATGCAATTTCAGGCTGTATTAACAGAAGCATTGTTTGATTAAAGTGTGGATAAACTGTGGTTAGTGTCATGTCTGAAAACACCCTGTGTTTTGGGTGTGTGTGTGCGTGTGTGTTTGTTTTTAAAGACTAGACAGACATCTTTCAGTATTTTGTAGTCATCCTGCATCCAAGCAGGAATTGAACTGGATGACCCTTGAGGTTCTTCCCAGCTCTGATATTCTGTGATTCTATTGTTTAAAATAGGTGTGGATGGATGTATGGTCCTTTTGGGAGAGTTACATAAATAACAGCACAGAAAGCATAAAGCCCTTTGTTTACATAGTGCATGCAGCAGGATATTGGAGCCAAAAGGAAAATTCAAAGCAAACTCAATGTAGAGCCCTGCTCAGGCCAAACATTTCAGTCTAAGCCCGATGCAGCTGGGCTTTTCCAAGCCCAGGCCCAATATGTCTGTAGGTGGTTCTGCTAGTCACCGATTTCCATGACATAGTGGTACTCCATGGGGTAGAGACCTCATTGGAAATGGGATGAGAATGCCTTGTCAGCCTCTTTTCTGATATAGCCCTAACCCCACTGATTACTGTGTGCGGTTCACAGACTGGGTGTTCCCCACCCCAGAGAGAGTCTGATGTCTGGTTGTGCGTATGTCTGTAACTTACTCATTTCTCAGAAACATTTATATAGGCAAGAAAAATTCATTTCTTGAAAAATGTAAGATAGGTCAAAAGATTAAAATACTGAATAAAACCATCACTCAACTAGCACAGTTCCTTTTTTTGTTGGTTTTCTTTTTGCTCATTCACTGTTGCTGTCTGTCATAAATATAAACTTTAAGATTATGGGCTGATTTTTTTCTCTGGCATAACCTCTCTAATATCCGTTGTTGTTAGGGATAAAATACGCCCAAGAGATCAAACTTTGCCCTCTCACTTCAATGTAAACCAGGACTGACACAATGAGGAGTCAGCGTGGTTACACAAGTGTAAAAAAGAAGATATTTTCCCCCCGTTATGTCTTTGTCCTACTCCTCTGCCCCT
Source organism: Sphenodon punctatus (assembly GCA_003113815.1). NCBI lineage: Eukaryota > Metazoa > Chordata > Lepidosauria > Sphenodontia > Sphenodontidae > Sphenodon > Sphenodon punctatus. The sequence goes on from QEPC01011744.1 coordinate 451,234, forward strand.
GCACCTCCTACATACACAAGGAAGTCAAAACAGGAACTAGTTGGTCACTATTATGAGTCAGCTGCTGAAGCAGCAAGTTATTTACTGAACTTGCCAGTTGCTGTTGAGGTGGAGCACTGGCAAAAAATGCACTCCTGATTATTAGAGCGCTCAGAAGGGAGTGCTTGTAGTTACGGAGCACTCTGAAATAAGCTTTGCATTCTGAAATTTTGGAAGTAGGGTGGTATTTTGCGGCATGTAATTACCGGTAATTGTGTACAAGTAACTGACAGTGGTCAAGGCACTCTTCAGACAAAAGGAAAGACAATACACATTATAAACTGATCTAATTGTTCTCTTATCTCTAATGTTATTCATTACCCTTGTTTGAGAGAAGGCCTAAAGCAGAAAGGGCACACAATATCAAGGATGCAGAACATGGTAGTCTGGGTTGGTGTTCCAGATAGCTACTCTGAAGTAGACTTGAGGCTAAGGCCCTTTTCACACAGACACGCTAACACTGATAAAATGGGTGTTACATTTTATTATACATGTTGCAGGGCTGCAGGTGTGCTCTATGGGTGCCCTGCAATATGTATAATAAAATGTAACACCCATTTTATCAGTGTTAGTGTGTCTGTGTGAAAAAGGCCTAAGAAGGGAGAAGAGCACCTGGGGAATGATCAGTCATTCACATCAGGGGCATAGTTACAGCTGAAGCAAGTGGGGCCACTGACCCAGGGCCCAGGTTTTTAGGGGGTCCAGTAGGGCCAGCTCCATCGGGACATCAAACTGTCCTGCTTTTTCTCTGCTGGAACTGCCTTCCCTGGTGAGCCTGGAGCCAGTGCCATATCAGCCAATAAATGCCACATCTCGCCTTCCCAACCCCAGTGCTCCCATACCCCAGTCTGCTCTGATGCCTTGCTTTTCCCTCCTACTCCACCCTGAGCTTCTTTGAGGGGAGGGTGGGATAGAAATCCAAATAAATAAATAAAATAAAAATAAACGCCCCTTGCTCCTCACTGTCCGCCCCACCCCTGTCCCTGTTGGCAAAGGGCTCATTAACTTGATGGGCCCTATTAAACCTAGCTACAGCCCGCATCATACAGAGGGATGAGGCAAATGAAGAATGAAAGGAGATGAGAGCAGACAGGGTAGCAGCTCTTTAGTATTTAGTAGTATTTATTATTTATATATATAGTTCCAGTAATGTGCCTGGCGCTCAATAGTCATGATCAGAGACAGATCCCTGCCCCAAAGGGCTTGCAATAGAAAAGAGGAGGGGCAGACAGGGAGGGATGGAGATACATTGATGAAGCTGAGAAACTCCTGGTGTTGCACATGCTTAGCTTCTTTACAAGGGAGGAGTGGGGATTCTGAAGGATGGGCGAGTATAAGGGGAAGGTTAAAGGAGCAATCTATAGTGGTGAGAAACTGTTCATACAATTGTATTGTGAAGACCTTGCAGAAGGGAATGAGAAGCTTGAATGTGATGTGGAGAGTGATGGTAAATTCCCTGGACACGATGGGATTAGAAAGAAGGAAGAAAATCACAACAGTCCTATTAAATGTGTTGCAGAATATGCGTGAGACCTTTTCCACACATAGCTCTGATTGTTCTGACTTCTTACATGCCTGAGGAAGAGCGGGAGCCCTGTATGACATGAAATCCTGCACACTCTCACCAACAGAAACTGGTCCAATAAAAGATCTCATCCAAACTACTTTATCTCCACCTCTTACATTTGGGAACAACACAGCATCCATACTCTCTTGTCTTTAGACTTCTCCACACAGTAGTACATTAATGCCTATAATTAGATCCTCTGTGCGGCCAAAGTAGATCCATTTTTATGCAATAAGCTGTAAGGTTAGACTGAACTATTCTACTCACACAAGAGGAAAAGCCTTTAGAAAACATCTACAGAGGATAAGGAACAAAAGCACAATCCCATTCTTTAGGCTGCTCAGGAACTGATTCAAGGTCTGGACTGGGCACAGATGCTGAAACTGGCAAGTTGGTTAGATTAGTTTCAGAAGACAATTGGCGCCACTATAACACACACAGTCCTAGACATTAGATTAGAAGGGAACAGGCCATTAATTTCAATAGCAACAGGTCATTAATTTCAATAACTGAACAGAGAATGCTCCATTACGTGGGAAACTCTCTGAAGAGAACATGACATCTCCAGTTTCTGCAGAGAGAAGTTTTAACATTGGAAGCAGTTGGCAAAGAAGTCAGAAACCCCACATTATCATGCTGGGTATGGCTGTGTCCTCCTGGATTAATGAGCATGAACCTGACATCACAAGCAACTTATGAGCTTGGGTTGATTTTTGTTTACTCATTTTTATAGTGTTTATTACTTCAGGGCCAAAAGAAAAAGACTATGCAATTCCACCTACTAACAACAAACTTCCCATGGTATTTAGTTACTATGATACAATACCAAATCCATATAGAACTATACAGAAAACTGATAAGAACTGGAGGAGAAACCTCATTATCTGAATCTCCAGCATCCAGATGCTTCACTCCTCATCTGGAGGAACTGCTTGTCCCGTGGAGATGAGGATCATCTCAAAAGTTGAGGTGGCTGAGGAGGTTGGGAGAGTAGAAGAAAATATCTGATCATTCTACTCCTCTCCAATCCCTACAGCTGTCTCAGTCCCCCATGCCTATCCTCACTGGGCTCAGAAACAAGCCCAGGGAAAGCAGAGGCAGAGAGGAAAAGACAGCAAAGCAGAAAACTAGTGCTGCTGTTGTCTTCCATCTAGTCTCACACCTTACTCTCCCCTCTCACCCCCAACAGCTGTCTCATAAAGCACGACAGGAAACCCACTCACTGGACAGCCAATCATTTGGACAACTTTGGTATCGCCCAAAGTATCTGGATGAGCTAATCTCTATTGTATTGGAGAGAAGTGAGGGAGAGAGAAGTGAGACTTCATAGGTCTACTGTCTTGTTAAGGGGGATTCCAGTAAGCTGTTGAGGGCATTAAGTGAACCAAATTCCAGAAATATTGGATAAAGGAAACTGATTTTATAAGCAGTTGAATTATGCTATTTTGCAAAAATGTGCATATACATTCCTAGCTGTAACATATTTTCCTCCTATCTAATGTGGAAGACACTTGGCAAGTGTATACCCCTTCCCATGTTTACTGTCTGCCAATTTTCAGAAGGATTGATTAAATGGTCCTGGTGGTAAAAGCAATTAACCTATAAATGTATGTCTGACTGTAACATCTTTGTAGTTCAACCAGTGTACATGAAATTTGGCAGGGCTTCATCCCATACTTTCAGGATCATCTCTGACAAATATCAGAATGATGTGCTAAAGGATTCCAATGTTATAAGCCTGCACAACATATGCAGAGAAGGAGCCTATGCCAGGGATTCTCTTACGTGTCACTGTGGTATAAGAGCTATTTGTGATGCCAGTTGACCAGCATAAATGTCAACCAAATATCCTCATTCTGTGCTGTGACTATCCCAACATCTCTCCCACACTTGATACTGGGAAATTGGAAGCATCTGTTTAGGAAAGAGCCAACAGAGATGCTCTTATGTCCTCTGTCAAAGTGCTGCAGAATGTGATTGTGATGATAATTTGCCAGCCTGGATGTGTAAACCATGTCTCCTGATTGCTGGGATGCTATCCCCAAAGTCCCAGTTATGTCCCTTCTATGCCTGCCTCAGGGTCGCCCCCTATACCCGCCTCGAAGTCACTACCGATTGGTCCTGTAAAGCTGGAAGCATGCAGTAATTGGCCAGTGAATGTGTCTGCCAGTATTTTGGGTTGCTCCCCATCCTCCTTCCTACAGCCTCTCTCCCCCTGCCATGCCAGGTGCCTGCTTCTGACTTGCACTGCATGTGCTGCTATTTATCTGAATAATGGTCTTCAAGGGGACAACTTCAATTGCTTATAAAATTGGGTCCCTTTATCACATTGTCCTGTAATTTGGCAGAGATGACAGAGAGGGTCTGTGATAAATATCTGCTAAATTACTTGTAAACACAATGGAATATACAAATATTATAGCCAGAAATGTATTTTCATGTTAATAGCTTATAACATCAGGACACTTTATCCAATATTTCTGAAATTTGGTATGCTTTGTACACTAGTGGAGGGACATAAAATGCTCAGGTTTCATGCAAATTGGATGGAATATAAAAAAGATGTAGCCAGGAATGTGTATGGATCTTTTCTTAAAATCACAACGTTCAATTGCTTCTAAAATTGGTTCTCTTTAGCCAATCTTTTCTAAATTTGGAATTCTTAGTGCCCTACAATTTAGGTACAATCTCCCCAAGTTTAATCAGAATTGAGTAAGAAAGAAAAAAGTTATAACCAGAAATACATTTTTCAGTGTTCTCCTATTTCAAAAACAAAAATGTGTTCTTCGTTTTAGTTTTCACTATTATTATTTGCCATTTTTGTTATTACAATAACAAAAATGAATCTTTTGTTTTTGTTATCATAATTTCAAAAACAAAATGCACACCACTAATAAATTGGTATAATATGCATTAATCAAATGGGCAGTGGCATAACTGACTGAGCAGGAGAAGGGATGATTGCAGAAGAAGCACTCAGTAGAAGGGCTTGAAAAGGTGTAAGTTCTGTGGAACTATTCCAGCAGCTGGAATACATAGCGCTAGAATCTACAGGGCTTGGCTCATTGTCACCCTTGCAGATATAAACTGCTGTGGTTCTTTTTGCACGGCCCTAGATAACAGGTCCATAGATAAAGGATATATGGACAGGAGGAATAGACAAAATAAATATTGCCTCCAATGGGGAAGTGGTTAGACTGACTAATTCACATGTGGGAAAAACCATGCTACTAAAGAACACCTGCTATTGGATAGACTAAAAAACCAGCCAAGAGCACAAAACATTGGTTTTGCACCGAGAGACACCAAGAGGCTTTCACTCCATCATAATAAGGGTTCAAAACATTGCAGATAAATCTGAAATGTTGGCAGAGGCCCCAGAACAGAAAAACTTTCCATAGAGACCAGTAGCAGCAATGTTTCTTCAGCTCTGAATGTCTTGGCATTGGCTAGTTTATTGTGTGAGGCAGGCCCTTAGGTAGTAAACTTCCTGTAATTAATTATAGCATTAGAATAGCTTAGATTGCAAGGTCCGTGCCAAAAAAGGCAATATGTCAGTCCACACAATCTGGTTTCACTATCTTTTGTGCGTTTCTCAAACCTGATGAAAAAAAAAATTCTTTCACTGAAATGTTTTTGCATCTTAAACCTTTTCCAGCTTGCACAAACCCAAACAATTGCCTTGCAGTTCCATAGAGAGTTATCTCAACGCTAAAGTAGTTGGTTTGTTATTGAACTAGAACTGCTCTAATAGCTGTTCTACCAAAATATGAGAAATGCTGCAGTGAACCAATTAAAATGCATGGCCATACCAGTAACAATGCCCACTGTACTCTTAGGACTTCTACAGAGTAGGATGCAAGGTGTATTTTAAAAGCATGTTCATAAAATATGCAAATATGCATCAGTTGTGTTTGCCCTATTAACACTAATGGGAATTAATTTTTCCCAAAGTAATTTGGTTGTGTCTAAGCTGAGGGTTTATATAGGCTAGAATAAAAGGTGTATTTTTACATCTTTAGCTAACACTAGTGCTAAAACTGGATCTCCAGTAGGGATGTGCATGTCATTTTTGTTATTACAATAACAATAATGAAAACTGTCATTTTTTTTATTGTTATTGCAATAACGAAAAGGATAAATAATAATAATAACAGAAATAGAAACAAAAATGACATTTTGTTTTTGAAATAAAGGGAAAACACTGAACAATGTATTTCTGGCTATACCTTTTTTTTTTCTTATTAGACTTCAATGAACATTGGAGTGAATGTACCCCCAATGGAGAGTACTATGTGTAGCACTTTCTGAAATGATTAGATAAAGGGAATCAATTTCAAAAGCAATTTAATGTTGTGATTTTAGGTAAAGCTCCATACACTTTCATGGCTATAACATCTTTATATTCCATCCTATTTTCATGAAACCTGTGATAATTACATCCCTCCACAAGCATAACATTCCTGCCAATGTTCAGAAAGATTGGATAAAGGGTCCGGATGGTATAAGACATTAACTTGAAAATATATTTCAAGCTGTAACATTTTTATATTCTATCCTGTTTACAAGACATTTGGTAGGAATGTATCATATATCTTCCCTGTCATCTCTGCTGAACTACACAACAATTTGATAAAGGGGCCTAATTTTAAAATCAATTGAAGTTGTCCCCTTGAAGACCATTATTCAGATAAATAGCAGCACATGCAGTGTCAGTCAGAGGCAGGCACCTGACATGGCAGGGGGAGGGAGTCTGTAGGAGGGAGAACGTGGAGCAACCCAAAATACTGGCAGACACATTCACTGGCCAATTACTGCATGCTTCCAGCTTTACAGGACCAATCAGTAGTGGCTTCGAGGTGGGTATAAGGGGCGACCCTGAGGCAGGCATAGAAGGGACATAACTGGGACTTTGCGGATAGCATCCCAGAAATCAGGAGACATAATTTACACATTGAAGCTGGAAAATTATCATCACAATCACATCCTGCATCACTTTGACAGAGGACATAAGAGAATGTCTATTGGCTCTTTCCTAAACAGACGCTTCTGACTTCCCAGTAACAAGTAGGGGAGAGACGTTGGCATGGTCACAGCACAGAATGAGGATATTTGGTTGACATTTATGCTGGCCAATTGGCATCACAAACCGATCTTATACCACAGTGACACGTAAGAGAATCCCTGACATAGGCTCCTTTTCTGCACATGCTGTGCAGGCATATAAAATTGGGACCTTTTATCACATCTTTCTGATATTTGGCAGAGATGGTCATGAAAGTGTAATATACAGCCTTTCCAAATTTCATGTACACTGGTTGGATTACAAAGATGTTACAGGCAGACATACATTTATAAGTTAATTGCTTATACCACCATGACCCTTTATTCAATCCTTCTGAAAGTTGACAGAGGTAGTATATATGGGAAGGGGTGTAAACCTGCCAAGTTTTATCTACATTAAATGTGAGTCAAAGAAGTTACAGCTAAAAATGTATATGCATATATTTGCAAAATAATATAATTAAACTGCTTCTAAAATTGGATTCCTTAATACCCAATCGTTTTGGAATTTGGTACACTTAATGCCTTCCATGGGAAGTACAATCCAACCATGTTTCAGCCAAATATAATGAAAAACAGAAAGGTTACAGCCAAAAATGTGTTTTCCATTGAAACCAATGGAAAACAAAAAACAAAAACGACAATTTGATATTTATGTAAATGAAAATGGCCTGGTCTGGTGCTGGCCTGGTGCTGGCCTGGCCTGGCAGCTTGCCCTGGCCTGGTGGCTTGACTTGGCCTGGCTTGGTGGCTTGGCTTGGCTTGGCTTGGCCTGGCCTGGCTTGGCCTGGTGCTGACCTGGCCTGGTGGCTTGGATTGGCCTGGTGCTGACCTGGCCTGGTGGCTTGGATTGGCCTGGTGCTGGCCTGGCCTGGTGGCTTGGCCTGGCCTGGTGCAGGCCTGGTCTGGTGGCTTGTCCTGGCCTGGTGCTGGCCTGACCTGGTGGCTTGGCCTGGTCTGGTGCTTGGCTTGGCCTGGTTTGGTGTCTTGGCTTGGCCTGGTTTGGTGTCTTGGCTTGGCCTGGCCTGGTGGCTTGGCTTGGTCTGGTGCTGGCCTGGTGTGTGTGTGTGTGTGTGTGTGTGTGTGTGTGTGTGTGTGTGTGTTATGAAAAATACGTGGGCTGTGCTGGGATTCCTGCTGGGGGGGAGTCTATCACTGGCACCACTGTGTCACCCCCTATCTCCCATACCTCCCAGTGCCTCCCAGTGCTCTACCCCCACTGTGCCCCAGCTCCCACATACCTCCCATTGCCCACCTGCCCCTCTCCCCCCACTGTGCCCCCTGCATCCCCCATCCCCAGCCTAGTTCCCCTTTTGAGGGGCTCCTCTTTCTTCCCCTCATGCTCACCCGGTGCGGGAGAGAAAGGGGAGCCCCTCAAAGGAGAAGGGGGGGAAATGCTCCATTTTGAAACAGTAGGAGCCATGAGGCCTGTCCCAGTTGTGTGTCTTGCTGCCCAGGCCTTTCTGTATAGATTATACTATTTTATAGTTTGGAATACTGTCCTTGCTGGTTTTAAGTTGCTATATTATTTTAATAGTTTTTAAATATACAAGTGGTGGTTTGAATTGTTGTATTGTTGATACATTTTATACAAATTTTTTAATACTGTTTGATTTCTTGTTTGAGAAGGCCTAACGGCTATTCAATAAAACTGACTTGACTTGACTTGCCCAGGCCTTTCCTAAAACTCTTGCTCTAGGAAAGAGGGGGGCACTTGTGTGGCTTGCAAGGATTTCTTTCTCCGGTGTTTAAAACTGACCCTTTGCTGATTGTCACCATGGTTGTGTGTCTGTGGCTGAAGGGTTGGATTGTGGCAGTAGATTCCACAACCCTATTACATGCTGAGTGAAAAAAAATAGTTTATTTTTCGGTTCCAGATTTGTTTGGTTCTTAATCTCCTTGCAAAAATCTTGCAATCTCTACATTGTGCAGGGCTGGTGTTGTGCGCTGTGGAGAGGATGGGATCTGAAGGGTTCTTCTGTTGTACAGCTGTTTGGTTCTGTTGGCAGAAGGGCTGTAAACTGTGTAATAATGCCAGTGGTTATGTCAGTGTCACTTATTGATGTAGTTTCAGCTTGGAATGTAGCTTCATTTAATTTTTATTTAAGTTTTTTATTTTAGAAAAAAAAATCTATGCTATATAATTTCGATTTTTCAGATAACGTGGCATCATGGCAGATTTTAAAAAAATCTGGGGCTCAGTTTCGCAAACGGATGGCTGAAAGGGAAAAAGAACAAGCAAAGCAAGAAGGCTCCTTTCTAAAATATCTCTTCATCTACAACCTCAAAATGATGACGGTAGTACACAAGCAGAGACCGAAGCTGGGTGTACAGTCGTCGTTGTGCCTACAGTTTCACAAGCTAAAGTAGAATTTGAGGAGGAGCATATTCAGAATGTAGAAGATATGAAGTCAGCAAGGATCAAGATGTGAAAGGCTGTGGAAGTGAAAATGCCACTGCACTAAACTATGGTGACTCTGCTACTTGGGACAATTTGCTAACCAAATGTAGTGATCGTGTGCGACAACTCTTGGTGGAACATGGGTCAGAACAAGTACTGCAGTTCAACTTTCCTCAAGACGGTAATCGGAGAAAATTCTCAAGAAATCATTACAAAAGGAGACTTGCCAATGGCTGCAGTATTCCATGTCAAAGGACTCCGTGTATTGCTTCTGTTGCAAGTTGTTTACCAGTAATGTGATGTCTGCATCATCCCTTTCTGATAAAGGTTCAAAAGATTGGAAAAACTTGTCTGCACTTCTAACAGCTCATGAAAGAAGCAGTGAACATTTGGAGAATTTTCAAAAGTGGAAGGAACTTGAACTGCGGTTGAAAGAAAACGATTGATGATGAACATCTGCGAATCATTAAACAAGAAGAAAAGTACTGGCGACAAATCTTGGAATGACTGATTGCTTTAGTGAGAGTAACAGAAGAAAAACTGCACACTTCAGGTAATAGAAACTTCCTGAAATTTGTAGAATACCTAGCTTTGTTTGACCCACTTATGGATGAGCATCTTCGTAAGATAAAAGACAATGACACACATGTTCACTATCTTGGGAAAGATATACAGAACGAACTGATCAAGCTTTTAGCTGATGCCATCAAAGAAAAAATTCTGAAATCTGCTCACACTGCCAAGTACTTCTCAATCATTCTGGATTGTACACCAGATGTAAGCCATGTTGAGCAAATGACCATCATCCTTCGCTTTGTGGACATAGCTTCAGACACTGATAATTGTGAGCAAGAGCCTGTATGCATAAAGGAACATTTCTTGGGGTTTGTGGCACTACAGGAGACAACTGGTGCTGGTCTCACAGACACTATTCTTCACCTATTAGAAGAGATGTGATTGCCTGTTGAAAACTTACGTGGGCAAGGTTATGATAATGGAAGCAATATGAAGGGGAAAGATAATGGTGTGCAACGAAGAATTTTGAATATTAATCCACAAGCCTTCTTTGTTCCTTGCAGTGCACATACTTTTAATTTGGTTGTTAATGATGCTGCCAAGTGTTGCTTGGATGCAACAGTGCTCTTTGACCTAGTACAACATATTTATGTGTATTTCTAAGCCTCAACACATTGTTGGGATGTTCTAATGCGCCAGGTGCCTAATCTTACGGTGAAGCCATTGAGTGACACAAGATGGGAAAGTCAAATTAATGCCTTGAAACCTCTTCACTATCAGCTTGGTAATATCTATGATGCACTAATCGAAATCTCTGTTGACAGTACCCTAACAGGGGTGTCTGGCAATATCTCATGAGTCATGAGTAGATGCAAAAGCTCTTGCAAAGGGCATTTCCAGTTTCAAGTTTATTGTTTCTCTGGATGTCTGGTTTGATATCCTCTTTGAGATCAATATGACTAGCAATCAACTTCAGGCAAAGGAATTTGACATACATGGTGCTGTTAAGAACCTACAAGAAATGTCTTGGTTTCTTCCAGAGTACAGGAGTGATACAGGGTTTGAGAAAATTCTGGTGGAAGCATGTGAGCTTGCTGAAGAGTTGGAGATACCAGCACACTTTGAACCAGATCCAGTGCGTATCAGGAGAAAGGCAAGGCACTTCACATATGAAGCAGCCGATGAACCCATTCAGAGCCCAAAGGAAAAATTCAAAGTGAATTTTTTCTTTGCAGTCCTTGACACAGCAATACAGCCTGTTGAGGAAAAATTCAAACAGATGCATCAAATTAGTTCTCACAGTTTGCAGAATACTACATCACAGCAAATTATGGAACATTGCTTGAAGCTAGAGCAAGCTTTACAACATGGGGACTCCAAAGATATTGATGCTTCAGATTTGTGCTGTGAACTGCGAGCCATTACAAGACAGGTCCCAAAGTGTGCATCACCACAAGATCTGTTGAACTTTGTATACAAAAATAAACTGACAGAAAATATCCCCAACGTAAGTGTTGCTCTCCGCAACGTCTTGACCCTCCCCATTTCTGTGACCAGTGGTGAGCGAAGCTTTTCCAAGCTTAAGTTGATTAAAACATGCATTCGTTCCTCAATGATGCAAGACAGACTTGTTGGGCTATCCACCTGGTCAATAGAACATGAAATAGCACAAAAAATAGACCTAGCAGAACTTGTCGACGCACCCCCTCCCCCCAAAGAAGACGAGGACACAGTATATGGGTTTGAACGGCCGCACTCTTTATTATTTAGCCAAAAGGGGGAAGAGGTAACCCTCCCACTTCCCCCTTTGAACTGGGGTCCTATCAATCTCTTAT
>QEPC01011750.1:63333-109531 GCA_003113815.1 Sphenodon punctatus
TGGGTTTTTAGATGTTTTTAAAATTGTTGTGTTGATGTTTTAAATTGTTTTTATTGGTGTTGTAAGCCACCCTGAGATGCCATGGGCATGAGGGGGCGGCAAATAAATGTAATAAAATAAATAAATAAAATAAATAAATACATAATAAATGATATTCTTAGTATTTGAATACGGCACATGACATTGGACTCTTGAGTAGGGGCAGAAGGCACAATTAGGTAGGGAAAACACACCTGTAGGCTTGGGGAAGCTATAACTTGAGGGGCAGGTCAGGGTAGGACAATGGGTGCCAAGTTCTTCTCAGTGGGGCTGCAAAAAGTACCTAGCCAGCCCAATTTCACCAAAAGGGTGGTGGGGAAGCACCTATCCTCATCCAGAAGGATCTGGGGAAATTTCTAGCGGATTCCAGCCACAGGCTAGGAAAAGGTATTAAAGCTCCTCTCCCCAAAGGACACTGTGTGAAAACTGACGCCAACTCCACTTTAACATTTTGTATGCATGTTGCAGGGCTGCATAGGGCACTGATACAGCCCTGCAACATGCATAAGGAATGTTAAAATGGTGTTAAAGTGGAGTTAGCATCATGTCTGTTTTCACCCACTGTCTTTTCGTCAACCTGACACCCGAAGGGACCAGGCAGCCACAACAAAGAAGATCTAGCCCAGGGATAGGGGTTTGAGAGTATACGAAGCTTAGAGAGATCCAGATAAGCGACCTGAGTGAAATGGGGTGGGTAATGGTTGGGGAGGCGCTTGTCTAAACACACGCACAGCTGTGAAAATCCCATTATTTTTTCCCCCTCAGAAAATTCTCCACATCCGAGCTCAAATGCCCTCTGCCTTGCCACCTGTGGTGGGTTTCCCCCCCCCCGACACTCCCATAGGCCAAAATGGAAGTGTCAGGTAAAAAACGACTGAAGGTGGCAACCTTTATCTGCCTGCATATTCTATAAGCTTATGTTTTTGGTAAAATGGAAATCAATTAGTGTAAATCTCTTTTGCAATTAGTTCAAATTGCTGAACTTGTTTTGGTGAAATGCAAATTGAACAAATGGGACCCTGTGGAATAAGGTCAGTCGGCTTAGATCTGAAACTGCTGCCATTTGTATTTATCCAGGACATGGCATGTAATTTGTCAACAAATGCCCACGCAATTAGCATGCGCCTGCCACACATCTGTTTCGTCTTTGTCATTAAGGGAGAACCATTTGCTACAAAGTCTGACTGAAGAGGGTTCTAATGTTCAGGAGGAAGTCTGCGTCCAATTACACGCTGTATAAAGCTGTATTGATTGAAAATTATACATCTTGTTTTCAGTCTGCCTCCTAATTACTGGCTGTGTTGGCTAAATTAGCAAAAGTGTCAGAATGGGACTGGCCATTAGGGATATGAAAAATCCCTGTTCAGTTCTGATTTGTACACAAATCAACTAAGTCGGTTGGAAATTTCTTTGGGTGGAGTTTTAAAATAAATATGTCTGGGAGATGGGCATGCAAATCTAATTCACCTGTGGAAAAGCATTCAGCACTCAGATAGTAGGTTGGGAAGGCCAGATCCAAGCAAGTGCAGATGGGGCCAACTGCACAGGGCCCTGGGGGAGGGGGCCAGGGAAGCTGGGCCCGTGTGCAGAAATGATGATGTGGGCTCCCTTCTAACATAGACATGTTTGATGAACATCGTTGTTCACGGCATGCAGTTGGGCAGCAGGCTGGAGGTGGGGCTCTTTCAGGCTCTAGATATGCTGTTTTTTTGTCCCACCAAATTCTGTTAATATTTGGCTAGTTTCTTGCTTCTCTTTCCCTGGTGTTGCTTAGGGAAAATGCTAACAGCCTGTCAAATCACAGAATGTTCTCTGGCTGGGTCAATCTGCAGCAAAGTATGCTGCACTCTTGTGGAAATTGCACATCGTTTTTACTTTTTCTAACTTGCCCCTACTTCCAAGATTCCAGGAAACTGCACAATAAACTACAACTAATATGTTTAAAAAAGAGCTACACCTGGAACTAGACAAACGCTGTTTTTAAACGAGACGCTCCCATGCATGGTCTGGACACCCAGTGTCCGCTTGTAGGAGCATCTTGTTTGAATGTGGAGGTACGTGGGCGCGCACCCCTGTGACCCACACACCTCCACCCATTCCCCATGCACGAAGCAACTGACGAAAAGGTGGGTCCCCGTGCATGGAGGTGGGTATAGATGGGTGTGCGTCTATCTGCACCCTCCCTCAATGCACAGCCCACACAGTGGCGCTCCACACACCGCACATGGACACGCTCCCCTGTTTAACAACGGCCGTAAGCAGGGTACTAAATGCCTGCCTTATCTTGGCTCGGTCCTCTCAGCTGCTGTGTGATGATAGAGAATCCTCCATAACCCCTCCTAATTCCAGAATGGCCTAACTTTTCTGAGAAATCAGCATCTTTCTCTTGCCTTGGTACCATAATTAAGTCAGTTTCTTCTTGGATCAAACACTTCTATGGATGACTATCCAGAAGCATGGCAGTGAAGTGTAACGTCCCATCCCTGCACACCTCAGAGGACAAGGTCATTGAAGATGAGAGGGGTGTGGAAGGGAGAGATGACAGCTCTCTCGGTTTCAGACATGCTTTGTGTCTACCCAAAGTAAAAGGGGGCATAAAGCATGTCCAGAATATAAAAGAATTCAGATACGAGAGGTCCACAGTAAAGAGTTTAGATCAGAGGTCCCAAAGCTGAGAGTTGGGTGTTTGGAAGGGGTCTCGATCCCGATAGCTATCTGGTGGCAAAAACTTGGGGAACTGATTTTAAATATAATATATATTACACAACCTTCCTGCTGGTAAGAACATCCTCAGCCCTCACCTGTTTCCCTGCTCTCACCAACATTTTTCTGCTGTGTATCGATGAAGTGGTAATCAGCTGGCAGGTACAGAAAGACATAACCCCTAATACCACATACACACTCCGCTGATAGAGATAATCACCATGGCAGGTCCTAGTAGTCTTACAGCCCTGGGACAACAGTTTGTATGGAACTGTGGAGAAAGAACTGATCCAATGCAACTACAAACAGATGACCGAGTTTGCAAATGTCTCCTCTGTTTGCTACTTCTCAATCTAAATTCATTAGCTTGTGGTGTGTCTCTGTCTGTTTGGAGAGGTACGGAGCATCCTCTAACCTTGTTTAGTGTGATGGAATAAATCAGTTCCCTTGGAAATCTTACTCCAGGCATGCTCTTTCACTTCCAGGTATGGCATCAAAGGCAAGCTGATTGAGGCATCACCGTCTTCCTGAAAAGTAGCTGTATGTAGTGTCATGAAGTAGCTTTGATAGGAAGTTCTGTAAAGATGCTTTCCCCTCCTTTTACTCCCTGTGTAAAATTCAAAGACCCAGCTTGGTGTCATGTTATGGAATACAGTTGCTTATATTCTTTTTCCGACAGCCTGAGTTCAGAATGCATAAATGATTAATACCACTTCTCTCCTGAGCGCAGATGTAACTCCTAGGTTAAAATGTCCAGGGAGGTTTGGGGGAGGGGGTGGGCATTTAGAAGCTTGGACTGGAAACGGCATAGTTGACTTTTTATTTATTTAGTTCATTTGTTTATTTTGCCCTGGAACTAATTTTTAAAAGCTGCTTCATTAATATAGACCTCTCTGGGCGATATAAAGCATGAGTGATTATCACTGTTATTGCAACTATTAGTTGGGGCCAATGACAGATTTTTTTCAGATGAGATGCAAAAAGATTGCTTAACAGCTTGTCAGGCATACAAGGTATTAAAAACCAAATCAAGTCTTAATCCTTGATATGAACAATGTGCTCTGTATAACCTGTGTGTGTTCATCTGACTGTTCACGTCTAATCTGAATCAGAAAACTTAGAATCCAGGATTTTTTTTCCTGCCAAAAATTCTGCCTAGAAAAGGGTAGCCTCCTAACAGCAAGGTTTGATATTGAACCCAAGTCAATTTTCAAGAGTAGAAAATTACCCACCTCAAAAAGAGCACCTATGGTTTTGGAATTTTGGGGGTGGGTGGGTGGGTGAATCCTGGTTGTTCAAGGCAAGCATGGGGCAGTTGTACCGTTATTGATGAGCATTGTTAACACCTCCTTTATGGAGGGGAGGGTGCCGGCCAGCCTTAACTGTGTGGAGGCTCACCTCCTTCTCAAGAAACCATCTCTTGATGCTGGAGTGCTTGCCAATTATTACCTGGTCTCTAACCTCCTTTTTAAGGGAAGGCGACGTTTGAGGTCATGACAATACAGCTGCAGCAGCATTTGGACTCCAGTGACATTCTGGGGAAATTCCCATTTGGGTTTCGGCCTTCCTATGGGGTAGAAACTGCACTAGTCAGGGTGCTGAAAGATCTGCTGATGATCTTGAATACTGTTTCCATTGGATACAGGTCATTCACTTTCATTCGCGTGATGCAGAAATTTACTGGCTTTTCCACCATTTTTGTCATTTGTTGTTGTTTTTTCACGAGTTGAACAGAGCTGCTACGGGGTCAATCCTAACCTCCACGTGAACCCAGCGTGCACCTACAGGGACTATCGAGAAGCAAATGTACCGGCAAAGTGCTGGAAATTGCTGTAAAATTGCTATAAAACTGTTGTAAAAGTCCCCAAAAGTAACAAAAATGAGAATGACAATGCTGAAAAACGCTGGAAAAGCAATGGAAAGTGTCAGAAAGTGACGAAGTTGACAGAAGGTGCCAATATCAACAACGGCAGAAGTGCAGAATCACAGGAGACTAATGAAGTACCAGTGAATACTCACAAGCACTTCCAAAAGGTTGGTATTTCCCTGCGGAACAGGAACACTTGCTCTTGTCTCAGCTGTAGAGTCATCAACCCTTTGGAGATGTTCTGCCTAAGCACGGGCGGGGAGTACTAGTCTATCAGTATGCTGATGATACACAACTATAGGTCTCTTGCCTGTGAGCACTGTCAGCTCAGCCTCTGTTCTGGAGGATTCTGAATGATACAGTCAGATCAATGGATCAGAGCTACCCTGGACTCAATCCAGGGAAGACTGAGGTGATGCTGGTGGGGAGGAACAGCCGATATGAGAATTCCCTCTTCTCCCTCATGGTTCTGCATGTTGTCGGGGTCTGAGTGGAGATTGTGGGCCAGGTAAGGAACCTGGGTGTCAGGTAAGGAACCTGGGTGGTATTATCGATCATGCACTGTACACGAAAACCCGGGTACTGGAAGTGGTTTGAAAATGCTTTTTCCAGCTGCGTAATCTCTATAAGATATGCCTGTGCGTATCCCAGGCTGACTTGTCACAGCAACCCATGCCCTGGTGATCACAAGGCTTGATTTTTGTAATTCCTTCGTATATGGGCTTCCAGCAGTGCTGCTTCATCACTTTTAGCTTGTTCAGAATGTGGCAGCTCAGCTGCTCACTAGTTTGGGCAGCCGTGAACATATTATGCCTCCCCTGCACTGGCTGCCTGTAGAGTGGTGGACTGGATTGAATTTAAAATTGCACTGCTGGTTTTTAAGGCCTTGAATGGTATAAGCCCTGCCAATATTCAAGACCTACTCCTGGAACATCAGCCTACTGTTATCTGTACTCAGATGCCACCCAGAGTTTGGAGATCCCACCATCGTGTCTTAAATTGGCGGGTGATCGGTTCTTTGCTGAGACGGGCTCCTCAATGTGGAACCTTTCCCTCCAGATGTTCACCTTAGTTCCTCCCACTTCACCTTCAAAAAACACCTGAAAACATTTTTGTTCTCCAGGTGCTTTTAGAGGATTTCCCCTGTGTGTGTTTTTTCCTCCCCTTTTTATCTTCCCCTTTTAAATTGTTTAAAGCTGATTTTATATAAATTTCAAATGTTGTAAAGCACTCTGAGTGCCATTTGGCAGAGGGGCACTGCATAAATAAAATTATTATGGAGTTAGGTTTGTGTATACATTTCCCACAGTTACTGTTTTACCTGTAACAGTCTTTGACACTATACAAAGTTCTAGCCACTACACAGATTGCCTATCATGAGTTCCATGTTGTCCTCCACAAAGTTAGGGGCATGGGGGACAGAAATAGCCCAATCCCTGCTAAGTGTTTCATAACATGGGTTCCCTGGCTGTATGCAGTGACCTACTGGGAGCCCAGACAGCAAGATGCTATTTTTAAGAGTCAAGGTTTTTCCTCCTTTCCCAGCACAGAGCAGTGTCATTTGGTAAGGAGGGCTTGTCCTGTACCATTTCCCCAGCACTGCCCCCCCATCTTCAGTCTTCTCCCAGCATCCCACATAAAGTAGGAGGGAAAGCTACATCTTGGGTCCCTAAGTAAGGCATCTAAATCATCTAGCATTGCACAGAGTGCCCAGAAATTACAGGTATTCTATAGAGTGCTGAGGTGTATACATTACTTTGAGTTCACTGCAACAAATCTGATCTGTAACAAATATCAAAGTGTCTACCTCAGAGAGTAAAGCATTAATTGCTCCCTTTAATGAAATCACCTCCTTTTGCAAGTCAAGCTCTGAATTAAGACAAATGATTGTGCTTTGCTAATGATGATGAATATAGGCCCCGACGGTCACGCCAAGAGCGGTTACTGTGGGTTCTGTACTCCATGAAATCATAAGCAGAACCACTTTATCACTCGGGGAGTTGCTTGCTGAAATGATGATGGCATGTAGAATTTAGGAAGAAAATGTCCTTCTCCCTCGGATGCCTTCAGAAACTACAAGACCCTGAGCAAGGAACCAAATGTTGCAATGACTTACCTGGTGTCATTGCCACAAGATATCAGCTTGCTGAAAGCTTCTACCATGAATCGAAAATGGACTGGCTATTTATACGGCTAATGAGAGCCTCCAGCACTAGAAGAGCAAGAGCAAGAAACAAATGACAAAGAAAAGTCAGGAAGAGAAAGAGAGCCTCCTACTGCAATGCATAAAGCAACTGCTGTGTCAGGAACTTGGCCTCAAATGAGGGATGTTAAGGTCCCAAGGTGGAGGCTGGCTGAACAGTGCTGCGCTGCTGTTACTACTCAGTTTGGGCCTAGGAGCGGTCATGTAGGCCCTCCTCTGTGCTGGCTCAGCCACGGCACCCCTGCCCATCAATCCCATTGATCTCCCATCTACCTCAGTAGACCTAAGTTAAGTGGAACAGTGATCCATTTCCTGCCCCGCTCCTCTTCAGGCTCTTGCTCCCAGGCTTGCCTGATTCCTAGACCAACTCTAATCCTGACTCCATGTCCCTTCTCAGAGGTCTGCCCACATACCCCTTCCATGCTGATTGCTAAGAGATGCATGTTCCCCTGAAGGAACTGCCCAGTGTTGGTGGACTAGATGGGCCCAGGAAAAGCAGAATTGTCTTCTTCCAATCCTCCATCACCTTAATCCCCAGCAGAGCCCTGCCTCACCACCCCACTTAGATGGACAATTGCACTAGGGGCTGAATCCAAAACGAACCCACTGAAATCAATACAACAGAGGTCTACTTAGGTTGTACTTTCTGGCTTGAGGGCATGAACATTTGGAGCTTGACCTGAACAACACAGCTCCACCACTTGCAAACCTCCATGATGTCATGTTGCCACACAAGGAGATGGGCTACGTTTGAATGGAGAGCAGGGATACCATGTGGTATGACACTGGCCATTTTTAAACGGGCATGGGTGGGGGATGGGTCCGTATGCATGGGGGTGGAATCCAACATGCGTGGATAGGGGTGCACTGCATACCCATCCTAGCATGGTTTGGCCTGCCCCTGCACAGAGCACCCCAGATTTCCCCCCGATGCTCTGTGCATGGGCATGAGTAGGTGATAGGCAGGTCACAGGAGCACCCCCTCACCCACGCTACCTTCAGATGGGTGCTTGGGTGGGTGGTGGATGGTGGACCTGCATGGGCAGGTCCTGTTTAAAAATGGCCATTGTCCAGCATATGGTTGTCACTTATCCCAGTGATAAAAACCAAACTGTAGCAGGGCCCCACTTCACCATGGGTGAGTGTTTGCAGGATCAGGCCCCACAGTAGAATATCACTTCAGGGCTTCACATCAACAGAGTTTATTCACTAAACCATCCATAGGCCAGGCACCAAGCCTCTGGCCAGTCTTTAAATCCAGCTCACAGTCAAACATATAACATAGGTCTAGCCAAACAGTCCCAGGCTAGTTACCTTCAACTCACTCCTCAGGGTCTTCTCATTCAGGTCACCTTCCTTCAGGCCAGCAAGCCTTTCCAGGAGCCGTATCCTCTTTAGCAGCCCAGAGCAGATTACCTCTTCTCTTAGGCTGGCCTCGCTTTTATGCTTCAGGCCACACCCCAAACTTAGCCACTTCCTGTGAAGGCCATTTTAGGTACTCTCTTTCTTCAAGGCGCCATATATCTTGCCTTCTTAAATGTTTAGCACCTTATTGTGGCACCACTCTGCCACACAAACATATCTGCATGTGCCTATGCAAATTTATGCGTGTTTAAAATAGCCCCACGCCTAATGTTGAGTCTCACTTACAAATAAAAGTTGGAGCTCAATTAGAGATGTGTAGGATAGGTGTGGGCACAAGCTGGGTATGGAGACATGATGCCATGTAGACCCAGGGTGGATCTGGCCTGGCCTAGCCCCGTGAGTGTACTTTCTCCTTATCTTTCTTACTCTCTTGACCTGCACTGTGTCTCTCCCCTCCAAGGCTCATGCAAAGGAGTTGCCTGCACTGATCACAGTGGCCACTGATGCTGCCATTCTCTTCCCTGCCCTGCCACAAGCCGGATGATTGGACACGATGCAACACACTGGGGTGGGTGGCTAAAGTGGACCCCTGTTGTTTATGTTCCGTGCCTAACCACTAGAGTTCCAGTTTCTTGGGCCCAGTCATAGGAGGTCCTGTCCTGCTGCCCACCTTGGAGTTACCTCCCCTCACCTGGCTATTTGATATTGTAGGTGGCAATGCCACTTAGGGCTTTGATTTCTGCCAGGCATTTGGGAGAACAATCCCCAGTTTCCAGACTGTCTGTGTGAAAACCAGATGTGTGCCAAACCTACCCCATTCTTTCCATGTAGCCCCCTAGTCTTTCAGCATAACCCCACCCATTATGGAGCATGACACTAAGGTGCAGGGTCATGCCTGGCGGGTCAGCACAAACCTGAATGGGCCAGGTGCAATTGCTACACCCTGCTACACAGATGAAAGAAGAATGGTGTTGAAATTAATGGAGGGAAATGGTATTTATTTAAGAAGGTGCCTGTGGACTCAGAAATAGAGGCTCATTCCCAGAAGTTATTCCTGTCTTTAATATTAAAGTCCAATTAATGATATCTGAAGCACTTCTTGCAAGAGCCAACATAGACTTAGAGCCCAGTAAAGCTGGATTGTAAAAGGCTAGATGTTAGCTGGTTTATTTGCAAAAGTGGTCTTTTTATTATGATTAATGGTTTGCAGGTGCACTCACAACAGCGAGTACCAGCAAGGTTATCTGTATCTAGTAGCATGGGCATGCCTGTGTTCACACACACACACTTCAAAACACATCACTTTCTCATACATTTCCTTCAAGCAACAGCTATGTCTGCTTTTATTCTGCAACATAGGTTTAGTGCTGGAACCAAGAGTGGGTTTTGTATTTGTGGAGATTGCATTTTGGGGTAGCCAAAAATGCTACCCAGGATTGACTGCGAGCCAGGAATGAGTGAGGGAATGAACATGAACATTGCCTAAAGAAAATGCTCTCTCTGTTGTTTGCTAAATGAGCAGCATTGAAATTCACATTTCGATAGTCTACCAGTGTTGGAGACTGGTCTGTTTCAGGATGACAGGGAAAGTCTGGAAGCTGTAGGCTGTGGAAAGTGAATACGGAAGAGATAGGAAGCTGTGGTGCAGAACTGGGTCACTGAAGAGTCGGGAGGGTCTCTTTCAACAAGCTTGTCTTTTGTGTTGTGGAGACACTTCCAGTTAATTCCTGTGGGTGCGTTATATAGTCAAGGCAGCTAATGGGAACACGGTTGGGGCCCACCCAATTAGGGAAAGAATGGGGTTGGAGAAGTATGAGGCTCTAGTTTCAGAACAACACCCAGGAGTCCTGGTGGCTGAGTGGGAAAAGAGCCTCCTGAAAAACCTGGGTTCAAGCCCTGCTTCTGCCAGAATCTGACAATTAGCTCTCTGAAGCATACATCATGGTGTTGCAATTCAAGGCTTGCTTTTCTAGCTCAGATCATATGTAAAGCTCATCCTTTTTCTCAATGAACAGCTCCAGTTGTGATCCAGTCTTGTTTAGCAGCAATGCCGATCTAGTATGCAAATGAACAATTCCACACACAGCAGATTTTCTGCTCAGTTGTTTGTGAATCCATCCAGGTCTGTCAAGCATTCACAATGAATGAGTGTCAAACTTTCCGAGCACCAAACTCGGTCATTGTAACCTCAGAACTTGGAAATTCGGAACTGAGTACCGTGATCCTCAGTGAATTCCAAAGAAAATTGAGTACAAATTTTCAGCTCTAGTGTCAAGGTAAAAGATAATCCAATGGATCTATTGACATACAGCTCTTCAAACTGTGACTTGAGGGAACACACATCAGAGATTTATAGAATAAATCACAAAATTTAGGATAAAACACAAAATAGCTTCTAAGGATGTATTTTGCCTGTCATGAAAAAGTGGCTTGAAAAACTGAAAAGCAGATGGTAGCCATGTGGGCAGTTTCCACTAGGTGCTTTGTGGCATGTGGTTGTACCACGTGGTTACCACTGGGCTAGCATGTAATACAACCATTCAGATGTTACAAAACATCTGGTGGAAAGCTCCCATGGAGCCTTCATATGGTGCTTTCCACAGAGTTCCAAGTAGGGGTGAAAAATTCCACTTGGTCGGACTGAAAGAAAAATAAAATAGCCTTTTGCCATTCTATGCATGTGTAATTGGCTGTGACGGTCATTTGCGCATGTGCAGAACAGCTACCACCATTTGTGCATGTGCAAATCATCTGGCCGGAATTCTGACCTGAATTTTGAGAAGTCATTCTGATTTCACAGAACTTTTCCAGGAAATCAGAATGGCTTTTTTAACCCAGCTCTAGTTCCAAGGGGTTTCAGTGAACTTTACCTTTTCAAAAAGCTGATGTCTCACAGGATTATAGGTAGTAATAGTTAGGGATATGCAAACGCGGTTCCGAAGTTTGGACCAAACTCGAATAGTTTGGTCGACCAAACCGAACTTTCGAACCAAACTCAAATTCGACTGAACTGTTTGGTCGAATCCGAACCAGTTCAGAAGGTCAAAAACCCCGGTTTTGAATGTATGAACTTGGTTCGGAAGTTCAGAATTCGACCGAACTCAAATAGTTTGGTTGACCGAACCGAACTTTCGAACCGAACTTGATTTTCGAACCGAACCAATTTCCGAACTCGGTTCTGTTTGCACATCCCTAGTAATAGTGATATAAGTATCCCCACCCCCGCACCCCTCCCCATAATGGGTAAGCCTGTCAAATATATCCTGCTCAGACCAATAATGGCAGTTTGTGTAATAATCAATAAATATCCATTTATGTTCCAACAAGTATCGTTTCCGTTATTTTGAGTTCGTTTCCCCCAGTTTTTCAAGGATTTTGGTATAGTTATTTTGGTTTTCAATATTTTGGTTATGCCATTTCAGCAATGTAATTGCACATGTACAATTGCCAAAAATGACATAACCAAAATACCAAAGTGACCTAAAAGCCAAAATAACTGAACCCAAAAAATTGAAAAGCCCCAAACCCTGAAACAGAATTCCCCTAAGCCCCTTGGATATGTGAGTACCTGTGTCAGACTGTGGTTCCAGTCAGCGAGCTAGATGGACAGTTAGCTTGAGCATCAGCAGCAAGGAATTGAGCAGAGGCATGGTTAATGCAGAGTGTAGGGTCAAGCTGGGTGGTCAGTTAGCACAAGCACAGCAATCTGCATGAGGTTACAGTGAAGGGAGAAGCAGGGTTGGCAGCAGGAAATAGGCATGGAGAAGGTGGGACTGAAGGCAGAAGGGGGCTGTACCAGCAAGGGACCAGTTCGTAAGCCATAGACTACATGCTTACCAAGTGGTACCAATTGCTTACCTACTGTTTATATAGGGGGGGAAAGAGGAAGTGCTGGGTACTTCCTGGCCGATCTTATGGTCCTCAGTGCTGGCCCTGATTGGCTGAGGCCGGAGCACTCTCCGGGGTAATAGGGCTGGAGCTACCTATGGTTTGATGCGGGCATGCCTCCTCCCAGGAATCAGGTGCTACCTGTAGTTTGGTATTGGCATGCGACTGACAGCGATGGGTGACAACCACTTTTGGTTGTGGCTGTTATTTGGGTAGTTGGAATTGTTATGTGGAAATGCAAATAATACCCACAGACAATGGCCACAATCCCAAGTGGGATTCACATAGGTCCTGCGTGGATTCCGCGTGGCACAATGAAATCCCTATAGAGATATGTGTGCTTTGCACTCACGTGCGTGCACATGGAATGCATTAAACCCACTACCTATTTCAGCTTTAATTACAGGTTTCTTTGGGCTACCAGTGATGATGATCTGGGAGCAAATAGTAGGGAATGGATCACTCCATTATGATCTATTGTGTACTTCTCTGAAGCAAGCAACAGAAGGTGACCACTGTCAGAGATAGGATGTTGGGCTGGACGAGCAGTATGGCATTTCGTATGTTCTTATGTACTTTGCATGGAGACTCAGATACACCTTGTATTTCATTTCTGTAGTTGGGAAGCTCTGGGGTACGTGACAGAGAGTTAACTCCTTATAGGCTGGAACAGTTCTGGAGAGAGCTGGTCCAGTGGGTGCTGTAAGTGGGGAAACTAAGTCACAGTCAGCCTAGAGTGGGGCAGAGAGGTCCCAATCCCATCACACATGTCTTAGCTGTTGTCTGGGGTCATGGGGTTCTGTTTAAGTCTCAAAATGGAATCGCGCAGGCAAGAAATTTGGGATCAGTGATGTAAACAATCCTGTTAATTAGAATTATGAGAAACAGAGTTATTATCCATGTCCTGATGAAATCAGGAATATGCATGCACAATCACTAAACATCCAGCTCAACTCCTGCCCTGGAGAGGTGAGATTCTCATCAAACAAATTCTCACACTCTCACTTCCACTTAGGGACCGGATGAATTTTTGGAATGAGAGGAGACTCCATAAAGTCTGAACTTGTGTGTGCGCGACAAAAGCAGGTGAAGTCCCAGCCAGTTCTGGAATTGGCTGCATCTCTGGCAGCATTACATTGCCTTATGAAGTGGTTTAAAATGGATAACTGTGGCTACAGACAGGTGCACCAAAGAAGCTGTAAGAGAGATACTTGATTTAAAGTGGAGCTCAAAGCTGGCAGTGGTAAACTAATAAGCGTGGCTGCAACGTGCTGTGAAGTGTCTGCCAAAAGAAACACACACCTTATGCCTTTTTGCCAGCCAATCTCCCCTTCTTCCTGCAGCCTTGTGTCTGAAGTTTTAGCAAACCCTCTTTTACGTGCTAGACAGACAGACAAGCAAACAAAAAAGTTTGGCCAATGAATCATACCCAGTTTCGAAGCTTCAGAATGAAGTAGACTCTCCAGGCGCTCTGATGGGTAGTGTTGTGAGCATGAATAGCAGCTGATTTCCTATGCCATCACTGCTGCTGCTTCTGCTACCTCCACTGTTGCTCCCAACACAGACTGTGTGGAAGCAGGTCCCTGGGAACAGCAAGTGGCAGTGGCGGGTCCCAGGGAGCAGTGTTGGCAGGAACAGCCATGACTAGGACTGAAAGAAAAGCTGACAAAAGCGAGCATTCTCAATGAAATCCTTTTTCTCAGGGATGAACCAAGAAGCAGAATTGATTTGCTGAGTTCTCAGCGGGGAAAAAAAATAATCACTGTGCAACAGTGTGCATGTACAAATGGCCACCAGACGGTTTTGCGCATGCTAAAATGGCTGCTGCCCTTAACCAAAAGGGCAACAATAGCATTGCCACCATTTTGGTTAAGGGTGGCAGCCATTTTGCACATGCACAATGCATGTCCCTCAACCAAAATGTTTTGGTTAAGGGCAGCAGCCCTTGTACATGCACAGTGATTTTTAAAATTATTTCACACTGAGAACTCATACCACGACCAAGATCTCAGTGGAATCTCAGTCTTGGTACTCGAGTTTGTGAGTTTTACTCTTGTGAACCAAACTGAGCTGTACATTTAGCTCTAGCCATGACGCAGGTAAGAGTGTAAAGACAGGGACAGGCAGAGAAGTCCCCTTCGCCGCGGTAATCCCGGCGACGGGGTGATTGCCGCGCCCCCCCGTCGGAGATACGGGCAAAGGAACGCAGCGCGTGGAGCGCTGTTGGTAGTGTGGCTGGTTGCCTGGGCAACCCGATTGGCGCGTGCGCAAGAGGAGCCGCGCCTATTTGAGAGCGGGGCCCGCCCTTTGTAGGGAGGGCGGGGCCGCGAGGAATAGCCTCAGTCGGCGTGAGGGTTCTTGTGCTCAGCCCCACCCACCCACCCTTCGTACTGTGGTTTTACTGGTTGCCATTACGGAGCCGAAGGGGAATTTTGGCAACTAGCCTACTTTAAGGGTTGCTTGTTTCGCCCCTTTAACAGTTCGAAGTAGGTTAAATAGGTTGTTTGGCTAAGATAATTGTGAACAGACAATGATAAAACCACCAATCCTGGAACTGATGACATAATTGGATATCGAATTTGGTAAGGGAACATTTGAGTTAGATAAGAAAAGGGATTGATTGTCGCACTTTGCGGGGGTCCAGTATGCTATAGTAGGATAAACAGGTAAGAATAGGATAAGATGAGTCATCTCCTTAAGAGATGGGGAGGCGACACCCTGTGCGAAGGGAGAGCAGGACGCACAGGGGCCATCACCCTGGGAGGCGTACCAGGTGAGGCCAGTAAGTACATGCACGGTCTGCTGGCTTTGCGGGTACTCACCGCCTTACTCAAGCCCACCGTTGGGCCTGTTCCCCTTCGGCCAGAGCCAGGGAGCTGTCGAAGGGGAAAGTTATTTGTTAGTACTGACTTGGGAAGGTACATCCCGGTCAGTACACGTTAAGAAGATTAAGTAGCTAGCATACTGGACCCATATTGCTTGTGCAATCACCCACTGGCCTAAGTGAATCCGTGAAATAAAGTGCGGCCAAGTTTTAAACCAAATACTGCTTCCGTGTCTCATTGGGGGGGGTGCGCCGGCAAGGCCCCTTCGCCGCGGGAATCCCGGCGACGGGGTGATTGCCACGCCCCCCAGTCGGAGATACGGCCAAAGGAATGCAGCGCGTGGAGCGCTGTTGCTGGGAAGGCTGGTTGCCCGGGCAACCCGATCGGCGCGTGCGCAGAGGAGCCGCGCCTAATTCAGAGCGGGCCCGCCCTTTGTAGGGAGGGCGGGGCCGCGAGGAATAGCCTCAGTCGGCGTGAGGGTTCTTGTGCTCAGCCCCACCCACCCACCCTTCGTACTGTGGTTTTACTGGTTGCCATTACGGAGCCGAAGGGGAATTTTGGCAACTAGCCTACTTTAAGGGTTGCTTGTTTCGCCCCTTTAACAGTTCGAAGTAGGTTAAATAGGTTGTTTGGCTAAGATAATTGTGAACAGACAATGATAAAACCACCAATCCTGGAACTGATGACATAATTGGATATCGAATTTGGTAAGGGAACATTTGAGTTAGATAAGAAAAGGGATTGATTGTCGCACTTTGCGGGGGTCCAGTATGCTATAGTAGGATAAACAGGTAAGAATAGGATAAGATGAGTCATCTCCTTAAGAGATGGGGAGGCGACACCCTGTGCGAAGGGAGAGCAGGACGCACAGGGGCCATCACCCTGGGAGGCGTACCAGGTGAGGCCAGTAAGTACATGCACGGTCTGCTGGCTTTGCGGGTACTCACCGCCTTACTCAAGCCCACCGTTGGGCCTGTTCCCCTTCGGCCAGAGCCAGGGAGCTGTCGAAGGGGAAAGTTATTTGTTAGTACTGACTTGGGAAGGTACATCCCGGTCAGTACACGTTAAGAAGATTAAGTAGCTAGCATACTGGACCCATATTGCTTGTGCAATCACCCACTGGCCTAAGTGAATCCGTGAAATAAAGTGCGGCCAAGTTTTAAACCAAATACTGCTTCCGTGTCTCATTGGGGGGGGGTGCGCCGGCAAGGCCCCTTCGCCGCGGGAATCCCGGCGACGGGGTGATTGCCACGCCCCCCAGTCGGAGATACGGCCAAAGGAATGCAGCGCGTGGAGCGCTGTTGCTGGGAAGGCTGGTTGCCCGGGCAACCCGATCGGCGCGTGCGCAGAGGAGCCGCGCCTAATTCAGAGCGGGCCCGCCCTTTGTAGGGAGGGCGGGGCCGCGAGGAATAGCCTCAGTCGGCGTGAGGGTTCTTGTGCTCAGCCCCACCCACCCACCCTTCGTACTGTGGTTTTACTGGTTGCCATTACGGAGCCGAAGGGGAATTTTGGCAACTAGCCTACTTTAAGGGTTGCTTGTTTCGCCCCTTTAACAGTTCGAAGTAGGTTAAATAGGTTGTTTGGCTAAGATAATTGTGAACAGACAATGATAAAACCACCAATCCTGGAACTGATGACATAATTGGATATCGAATTTGGTAAGGGAACATTTGAGTTAGATAAGAAAAGGGATTGATTGTCGCACTTTGCGGGGGTCCAGTATGCTATAGTAGGATAAACAGGTAAGAATAGGATAAGATGAGTCATCTCCTTAAGAGATGGGGAGGCGACACCCTGTGCGAAGGGAGAGCAGGACGCACAGGGGCCATCACCCTGGGAGGCGTACCAGGTGAGGCCAGTAAGTACATGCACGGTCTGCTGGCTTTGCGGGTACTCACCGCCTTACTCAAGCCCACCGTTGGGCCTGTTCCCCTTCGGCCAGAGCCAGGGAGCTGTCGAAGGGGAAAGTTATTTGTTAGTACTGACTTGGGAAGGTACATCCCGGTCAGTACACGTTAAGAAGATTAAGTAGCTAGCATACTGGACCCATATTGCTTGTGCAATCACCCACTGGCCTAAGTGAATCCGGTGAAATAAAGTGCGGCCAAGTTTTAAACCAAATACTGCCTCTGTGTCTCATTGGGGGGGGTGCGCGCCGGCAAGTCCCCTTCGCCGCGGTAATCCCGGTGACGGGGTGATTGCCGTGCCCCCCCGTCGGAGATACGGCCAAAGGAACGCAGCGCGTGGAGCGCTGTTGCTAGTGTGGCTGGTTGCCTGGGCAACCCGATCGGCGCGTGCGCAAGAGGAGCCGCGCCTATTTGAGAGCGGGGCCCGCCCTTTGTAGGGAGGGCGGGGCCGCGAGGAATAGCCTCAGTCGGCGTGAGGGCACTTCTGACTCAGCCCCACCCACCTCACCCTTCGTACTGTGGTTTTACTGGTTGCCATTACGGAGCCGAAGGGGAATTTTGGCAACTAGCCTACTTTAAGGGTTGCTTGTTTCGCCCCTTTAACAGTTCGAAGTAGGTTAAATAGGTTGTTTGGCTAAGATAATTGTGAACAGACAATGATAAAACCACCAATCCTGGAACTGATGACATAATTGGATATCGAATTTGGTAAGGGAACATTTGAGTTAGATAAGAAAAGGGATTGATTGTCGCACTTTGCGGGGGTCCAGTATGCTATAGTAGGATAAACAGGTAAGAATAGGATAAGATGAGTCATCTCCTTAAGAGATGGGGAGGCGACACCCTGTGCGAAGGGAGAGCAGTACGCACAGGGGCCATCACCCTGGGAGGCGTACCAGGTGAGGCCAGTAAGTACATGAACGGTCTGCTGGCTTTGCGGGTACTCACCGCCTTACTCAAGCCCACCGTTGGGCCTGTTCCCCTTCGGCCAGAGCCAGGGAGCTGTCGAAGGGGAAAGGTGATTTGTTAGTACTGACTTGGGAAGGTACATCCCGGTCAGTACACGTTAAGAAGATTAAGTAGCTAGCATACTGGACCCATATTGCTTGTGCAATCACCCACTGGCCTAAGTGAATCCGGTGAAATAAAGTGCGGCCAGGTTTTAAACCAAATACTGCCTCTGTGTCTCATTGGGGGGGCGGGTACGCCGGCAAAGCACACCTTTTCCCTATCCCCTTGCCTCAGAGGGTGCTCTCCTCCTGTTCTGGTGACCCTCTGCCTGAGACCCTATGCTCCTCCTGCCCTGGGCCTTGCAATCCCTAAGGCCAGCCCTGCAAATTCACTATCTTTCACACTGAATATTGATTCATCTTGGCTCTAGTGGGATAGATGAACCTCTCTATAAAGCAATTTTTCTCCAGATAAAAGGGCTGTGAACTTAGCCTCTTTCACTGTTCACAACTTGGTGGTGGTGATACTCTGTGCCATCTTTGCAAATTGCCCCTTCACAGCCTCAATGGGCTGCAAAGGCCAATTTGTCGCGGCTCCTGGCAAAATGGGGGCAGGACTTGCCTGGTAAGGGGTAGGGGTCTTTCCCCCTCTCTCCACTGGAGTTAAATGTTCACCCCACGCGGCAGTTGGCCGCCCACGGGGAGGAAGGTTGGCCATGCAGCTGCATCGAGCTGAGTAGCCCAGCCAGGGAGGTGAAGAGCGTGCCTCCTGATAGGTGCACTGTCCAAGGGGGGCGGTGCTGTGTGTGCGCGCGTGCCGCTCACCTCCTCAGTCGGGTTTCCCTGACTGGGCTGGAGTGGAGTCTCAGAGGTGGCAGCGGCAGCGGGAGGTGCAGCGCAGCACGGTCTTGGCCTCGCCGGCAGGGGACCTTCCATTCCCCGAAGCTCTGAAGAACAGGTATGGGGGTGAGAAAAAAGGCCCAGAAGAAGCCTCCTGTAGCGGGACTGGCAGACTAGGTGGAGCCTCAGGGCCCTCCCTCTCCCCTACAGGATAGGAATGCAGATCTAGATGCTGGGGGGCAGATGGAGGCTGCGGCGGGAGTGGGCTCGCAGGGGCATCTCCCAGAGGAGCCATCACTGAGGGAACGCCTGGAGGGATGTGAGGCCCTCTTGCGAAGTATGGCTGCGGGAGCGGGGGAGGCAGAGTTTTCCAGAGGGGCCCTGGGAGCACAGTGGCCCATGAAGCTCTGTGCGCACGCCCCATGCAGGCCGAGACAGTGGACCCAGCCCCGTCTCAGTCGCCCCAAAGGAGGTGTGTGTGCAAGATAAATCCCCCAGCCCGTTTTTTGGAGGACCCTCCACCTCCAAGGTGCCTAAGGGCGGATACACTGGGGGGTACCACGGTGGCTCCCCTCCCCCGACTCGAGCAGGCCGGGTGCTCCAGCTGGGGGAATGAGTTCGTCCCGACACCCACCTTGCAGGTCTGGTCGGCCTCGTTCCCTGCCTTGCAGGCTCAGTTGACCCAGCAGCCACACCCCACGCAGAGTGGGGGAGGGACAGCAATGAGCCGGACCCCTCCACTCGCTTCTACCGGGGTGCTTGGTCCCATGGCGACCATAGGGGGGTGGGGAGCACCTCCCCCCCTACATTTCTTGGATACAGTGGTGGCAGCCCGGAACCCCTAGGACCAGGGGCACCCCAGAGAGTGGAGGATGAGAAGCTGTGATGGAGGATATAGGCCCTGGAGCAGGCGATCCACGACATGGCTGAACGAGGCAGCGGACCACCCGGAACGGAGCCAGCGGCAGCAGGGTCAAGTCAAGGTATGGTGGGTGTAGGATCCCCCACAGGAGTAGTAGCGCAGGGTCCTGGGGTGAACCCACAGGCTGGGCTGGAGGAAAGTCAAACCGGATGGGGCCAAGCGGCCCAAGTGGTACCACAATATCAATCCTTTCCCCTTGCTCCTAGCCATGCCCACCAGGTGGTAGGGGGTGCAGGAGGGGCTGGCGTAGCGGGAGAGGTGGGCACGCAACTAGTATGGTGGAACGGGGCCTGGGTGCCAGCGTACTGCCCGGGTGTCGCAGCCCTGGGTGGCCTGGCCTCTCGCCCAGTCCCTGCCCCTCTCCAGGCAGGGCAGGTGCTGCAGGTTTGGGTGGCCTCTGGTCCCTCAGGGACCATGGATTATTCCCAGCCTCGAGAAATGGGCTGATACCTGCTCCCTGGAGTGGGCTACACGGCTGTGTCAGCTCCCATCGGGGCGCACCTCCTGCTGGCCACGTGAGAAAAGATATGGAGAGGTGAATTTGTAGACCTGCTCGCCCTCCTCTTCAGCGACCTGATAGTGGACCCGGCAGACCCAGAGGACAGGAAGGAGAAGGAACGCTTTAAGCGCCCCAAGGCCAACAGGAACTGGACCAATGGGACTGCGTCTTTTGTGATCTACCAGGGCGTTGTCATGCAGGCGTATCTCACCCGGGCTCCTGAGCTCCTTAAATACGCGGATATTGTCCACTGGGTTTATGAGTCGGGGCCCGCTGGGGGGTGGATCCATTGTTGTTGTTGGTTTATTAGGATACTAGCTTTCGCCATGATCCAAACGTACAAAATACAATAATACAAGATGCAAAATACGATACAAAGTAAAATAGTACACAATAAAACAAGATAAAAATAATAATAAAATATAATCTAATCTAATATAGTATAATATAATTTATAGTAAGGTATAGTCTTAACCCATATCCATATTCCAATTATGCCNATTTGTTAGTACTGACTTGGGAAGGTACATCCCGGTCAGTACACGTTAAGAAGATTAAGTAGCTAGCATACTGGACCCATATTGCTTGTGCAATCACCCACTGGCCTAAGTGAATCCGGTGAAATAAAGTGCGGCCAGGTTTTAAACCAAATACTGCCTCTGTGTCTCATTGGGGGGGCGGGTACGCCGGCAAAGCACACCTTTTCCCTATCCCCTTGCCTCAGAGGGTGCTCTCCTCCTGTTCTGGTGACCCTCTGCCTGAGACCCTATGCTCCTCCTGCCCTGGGCCTTGCAATCCCTAAGGCCAGCCCTGCAAATTCACTATCTTTCACACTGAATATTGATTCATCTTGGCTCTAGTGGGATAGATGAACCTCTCTATAAAGCAATTTTTCTCCAGATAAAAGGGCTGTGAACTTAGCCTCTTTCACTGTTCACAACTTGGTGGTGGTGATACTCTGTGCCATCTTTGCAAATTGCCCCTTCACAGCCTCAATGGGCTGCAAAGGCCAATTTGTCGCGGCTCCTGGCAAAATGGGGGCAGGACTTGCCTGGTAAGGGGTAGGGGTCTTTCCCCCTCTCTCCACTGGAGTTAAATGTTCACCCCACGCGGCAGTTGGCCGCCCACGGGGAGGAAGGTTGGCCATGCAGCTGCATCGAGCTGAGTAGCCCGGCCAGGGAGGTGAAGAGCGTGCCTCCTGATAGGTGCACTGTCCAAGGGGGGCGGTGCTGTGTGTGTGCGCGTGCCACTCACCTCCTCAGTCGGGTTTCCCTGACTGGGCTGGAGTGGAGTCTCAGAGGTGGCAGCGGCAGCGGGAGGTGCAGCGCAGCACGGTCTTGGCCTCGCCGGCAGGGGACCTTCCATTCCCCGAAGCTCTGAAGAACAGGTATGGGGGTGAGAAAAAAGGCCCAGAAGAAGCCTCCTGTAGCGGGACTGGCAGACTAGGTGGAGCCTCAGGGCCCTCCCTCTCCCCTACAGGATAGGAATGCAGATCTAGATGTTGGGGGGCAGATGGAGGCTGCGGCGGGAGTGGGCTCGCAGGGGCATCTCCCAGAGGAGCCATCACTGAGGGAACGCCTGGAGGGATGTGAGGCCCTCTTGCGAAGTATGGCTGCGGGAGCGGGGGAGGCAGAGTTTTCCAGAGGGGCCCTGGGAGCACAGTGGCCCATGAAGCTCTGTGCGCACGCCCCATGCAGGCCGAGACAGTGGGCCCAGCCCCGTCTCAGTCGCCCCAAAGGAGGTGTGTGTGCAAGATAAATCCCCCAGCCCGTTTTTTGGAGGACCCTCCACCTCCAAGGTGCCTAAGGGCGGATACACTGGGGGGTACCATGGTGGCTCCCCTCCCCCGACTCGAGCAGGCCGGGTGCTCCAGCTGGGGGAATGAGTTCGTCCCGACACCCACCTTGCAGGTCTGGTCGGCCTCGTTCCCTGCCTTGCAGGCTCAGTTGACCCAGCAGCCACACCCCACGCAGAGTGGGGGAGGGACAGCAATGAGCCGGACCCCTCCACTCGCTTCTACCGGGGTGCTTGGTCCCATGGCGACCATAGGGGGGTGGGGAGCACCTCCCCCCCTACATTTCTTGGATACAGTGGTGGCAGCCCGGAACCCCTAGGACCAGGGGCACCCCAGAGAGTGGAGGATGAGAAGCTGTGATGGAGGATATAGGCCCTGGAGCAGGCGATCCACGACATGGCTGAACGAGGCAGCGGACCACCCGGAACGGAGCCAGCGGCAGCAGGGTCAAGTCAAGGTATGGTGGGTGTAGGATCCCCCACAGGAGTAGTAGCGCAGGGTCCTGGGGTGAACCCACAGGCTGGGCTGGAGGAAAGTCAAACCGGATGGGGCCAAGCGGCCCAAGTGGCACCACAATATCAATCCTTTCCCCTTGCGCCTAGCCATGCCCACCAGGTGGTAGGGGGTGCAGGAGGGGCTGGCGTAGCGGGAGAGGTGGGCACGCAACTAGTATGGTGGAACGGGGCCTGGGTGCCAGCGTACTGCCCGGGTGTCGCAGCCCTGGGTGGCCTGGCCTCTCGCCCAGTCCCTGCCCCTCTCCAGGCAGGGCAGGTGCTGCAGGTTTGGGTGGCCTCTGGTCCCTCAGGGACCATGGATTATTCCCAGCCTCGAGAAATGGGCTGATACCTGCTCCCTGGAGTGGGCTACACGGCTGTGTCAGCTCCCATCGGGGCGCACCTCCTGCTGGCCACGTGAGAAAAGATATGGAGAGGTGAATTTGTAGACCTGCTCGCCCTCCTCTTCAGCGACCTGATAGTGGACCCGGCAGACCCAGAGGACAGGAAGGAGAAGGAACGCTTTAAGCGCCCCAAGGCCAACAGGAACTGGACCAATGGGACTGCGTCTTTTGTGATCTACCAGGGCGTTGTCATGCAGGCGTATCTCACCCGGGCTCCTGAGCTCCTTAAATACGCGGATATTGTCCACTGGGTTTATGAGTCGGGGCCCGCTGGGGGGTGGATCCATTGTTGTTGTTGGTTTATTAGGATACTAGCTTTCGCCATGATCCAAACGTACAAAATACAATAATACAAGATGCAAAATACGATACAAAGTAAAATAGTACACAATAAAACAAGATAAAAATAATAATAAAATATAATCTAATCTAATATAGTATAATATAATTTATAGTAAGGTATAGTCTTAACCCATATCCATATTCCAATTATGCCTATGGATTTAGACGAAACAAGGATCCACCACAGACTCGAATAAGTATCTGCACACAGTGGTTTAAATCGAGTTAGTGCCAAGTTTGGTATTAACAACCAGTTAGACGAATCCACCAACAGCAATGTCCTGTTGTCAGACTCAGCTAGTTTCGTCCTTCCGGTATTTTCTCCCCAATTCTGGTCGCTAAGTATGCAAAAGAAGCCACCCCACTGACTCTCTTTTATGATGAGGCGTTTCATCATCGGGCGGCTTTCACCCCTGGGATGAGGTGGGATACCCACGCACCTGACCTATGGCTAGACTGCATGGTGGATGTGGCAAATGCCCTGAGATCAGACAGCGGCCACCTGCTGGCAAAAGATGGTGTCGCCCCAGTGAATTATCTTTTTCATGGTGACACCAAGCGAACAGCGGCCAACCAAGGGAGCCAATGCTGGGAATTTGCGTGGGTGGGGAAATGTTCCCGGCTGGCGTGCAGGTTCCAGCATTCCTGCCCTAACTGTTCGGGCCTCCACAATGCTGCTGCCTGCTCCAGGGGGCGGACAGGGATCAAAGGGAGAGCCCCTCCACCTGGTAGAGGAGGCAGGGGGGAGCTGGGCAGCCAGCTCCGGCAAAGGGCGCCAACTCCAATTAAGGTCGAGCATCTGGCAGCTGCCCTCAAATCCATCTGGACCGCGCAGAAGTAGATTATGTAGTAGGCGGGTTTGCGGAGGGCTTTTGGATTCCAGCAGAGGACGTACACTTGCATAAACCTGCACCCAACTTAAAATCGGTGCTGGGCTTAAAGTCGGTAGTAAGAACAAGAATTGACAAAGAACGAGCGGAGGGCAGGATAGCCGACCAGTTCGCTTCCCCTCTGTTCCCCAACATGATTGTTTCCCCACTATGGGTGGTCCCCAACAAATCGCCGGGAGAGTACCATATGATATACCATCTGTCATACCCAAAAGGGGGGGTCAGTGAATGATGCCATTCCTAAAGAGCTGTCCATAGTATGCTATGCATCGTTTGATACAGCAGTGGAGTTTGTCAAGTGCCATGGAACAGGGGCCCTTCTGGCAAAGTGCGACGTAAAGTCCGCCTTCTTCCGGTGCAACCTGACAGCTTTCACCTTCTGGGTCTCCACTTTCAGGAGCAGTTCTATTTTGTCAAGGCCATGCCCATGGGATGCTCAATTTCCTGTTTGGCTTTGGAAAGATTCAGCTTGCTGGTTGAGTGGCTGGTCAGGCAGTGCACCGATGGAGGGGACATCACAAAAATACTTGGATGATTTCCTATTCATCGTGGTCCAGGAACCGACGAGTGCCGGCAGTTGATGGAGTCATTTCAGGAGTTAGCAGACAGCTTGGGTATCCCTTTAGCCCCAGAAAAGTTCGTTGGTCCGGCCACAACCCTTCAGTATTTGGGGATAAAGCTAGATATGGTGGAGGGGGTGTCCCGCCTTCCAGGTGACAAATTGGCAGATATGAGATCAAAAATTGCTGGGTGTTTGGTGGCCCATAAGGTCATGGTCAGGCAGCTTCAGACCCTGATAGGTAGCCTGAATTTTGCCCGCAGCGTGGTGGCACCTGGCAGGGCCTTCCTGTCTCGCTTATACGCCAAATTGGCTGGCTCCCCTCAGCCTCATCACCACATACGAGTCACACGGGAAATGAGGGACGATCTGAATATCTGGTCTTCATTCCTTGCAGGCGTCAATGGGGTTAGCCTATGGCAGAAGAAGCTCCTAATAGAGGCTGAACTGTAGGTTCACTCGGATGCGGCTGGGGGGATGGGATTTGGTGTTATATTAAGGGACTGGTGGTGTGAAGCCCCTTGGCCCATGGATTGGGTGGAAGAAGGGGTGACAAGGGACCTTATGTTCCTTGAGCTTTATCCTATTGTTCTGGTGGTGCATTTGTGGGCGGGCGAGTTCGCTAATCACGCAGTAATTTTCTGGTGTGACAACCAGGCTTTGGTTCATATCATCAACACCCAGTCATCGCGGTCGCCTAGAGTCATGGGGCTAGTTAGGGCATTTGTGCTGGCATGTTTGCGCTATAACATCTTATTTAGGGCATGGTACGTGCTGGGTGTCAATAACAGAGTGGCCAATGCCATATCTCGCTTCCAGATGGAGCGGTTTTGCTCGCTCGCACCTGGAGCCAGACTGGACCTGGAGCCCTTACCCCAGTGGGCTTGAACCCTTGGATTGTAGAGCTGTAGAACATCGTCCAGGGATCCTTGGCGCCATGGACCAGGGCCGCATATGGAAGGGCTTTGAGCAAATTTCAGGCCTACTGCCTATCCCGAGGCTGGCCCCTTGGCTTTCCCATTCTGGAGCCTCAGATCCTTAGGTTTATGCTTGACATCAGGGCGCAGCAGTGGGCACCACTGGTATCAAGTTGATGGCGTTAGATTTTATGAGCCAGTTAGCAGGTCATCCTTGCCCAATCGGGGATTCTTCGCCAGGTGTATGATGGAAGCATGGGCCAGAGAACGGGGCACTCCTCCCGACGGGAGGCCGCCCATAACACTGCAGCTCTTGGCGGACATGTGCGGGGCTCCTACCCGCATCTGCTCGTCGGAGAGTGATGTCAAGCTGTTTTCGGCACTGTTCATGGTGGCTTTTTTCGGGGCATTTCGGGTTAGCGAGTTGGTAGCCAACTTGGCTAGGGATAGGTCTGCCTGAGCATTGGCCATTGAGATTGGTGGCATAGGGGAACAGGAGGTTGCCCTGCGCTTGCGTCGCTCGAAGACTGACTGGCACGGCAGGGGCTTTACTCTACGCCTGGCTAAAGCGGGGTCCCTGGCACTCTGCCCAGTATGGGCTCTGTCACAGTACTTGTCAGTGCGACCAGTGGTGCCTGGTTTGCTGTTCTGCCACGCGAATGGCAGCTTCCTTACCAGGTATCAGCTGACGTTGGTAATGCGTGCCAACCTTACGGCCCTTAATGTCCCAGCCTGGCTCTTTGGGACCCACTCCTTCCGGATAGGTGTGGCTAGTTTCACAGCAACAACTGGCTTGGGGGATCAGGAGATTTGAGCCATAGGCAGGTGGAGGAGCCGAGCGTACCGGACATGTCAGATCCCCCCTGTCCTTGTCACATCAGTAATGATTGTCTGTCTTCCCAGGTTCTTGACATTGTCAAAAGAGCACTGTTTGGATCGTGGGCCACAGCTTGGTTCGCTGGGCCAGCAAGGCAGCCAAAGGATCGCACTGGGGAACACAGCTGGGGTTATTGGCCTACACCCACATCCGTTGGCTGGGCCGTGAAGGCATGCGATGGCGGCAGTTGATTCCCACCTTAGGAAGGGAAAAAGAGGTGGCCCGGCCAGATATTTTAGTCATCCAGTTAGGTGAGAATGACCTGGTCCAGGTAAAAGGTGTACAGTTGTTGATGGACATCAGGAACAATATCTGGTCCGTCAAACACGTTCCCTGGGGTGATTATCGTGTGGAATGACCTGGTACAGCAGGTGTCCTGGGGGGTTGGTGTTCCCCCCACGCAAGATCGATAAAACGAGGAAGACTATCAACAGGGAGATAGGGCGGCGGCTGGAGGGAGTAGGCGGTGTAACAATCAGCTATCACACCATTACCCATAGGAGGCGGGAGCTCTACAGGAACGACGGGGTGCACCTGTCCCCGATGGGGAATGAATGGTACCTGGTGACATTGATGGAGAAGTTGCATGAAGTTCTGGTTGTGGGAATTTAGGTGGGGGTCGGGCCTGTCTGGCAAGGGACGGCGGCCTCTTAGTGGCAAGGGTCCAGCACCAGAGTTAGGTAGGTTATAAGTTACAATGGGGCATCTCCATAATGGGGGGTGACTCCAGCCGCAATTGCAGGGTATGGCAAGCAGCTGAGTCAAAACCCTGGGAGAAGTGACCACGAGGGCCGTAGGGGCACATACTGTCCCCGGCTCGAGGGCACTAGCCTCCTTCCTCCAGCTCAGAAGGGGCCTTGTCCCCCTCCCAATAGCCCGTTAACAGGAAGGGGGAGACATTGGTGCAGGTGTTAGGGATTGGTACATGATGGTATATCGGGCCAATCCCTATGTTCCGTTTGTGTTTATGAGGGGTGTTGGACCCAATTCACATGCGTGATTGCCCCCACCATTCCAATTTGAATTTAATTTACGATTTGAATAAATAGTACATCCGTTTAAACCCATTTCTGTTGTGTTGTCTCTCATTTGGGGGGGGTGCGTTGACAATGGGGTTAACTTGGCTTCAGTCTTTTCATCCAACACCAAGACCAGTTTTCCACATTCAAATATTTGACTAGCATTAAAAGGAGAGGTTCAAACAATAGGTTGAAAGTAAAATGGATCTGAGGCCAGTGCAGTTGAAATCTCCAGGGATACATCCATGGTGAGTTAACCCAAACTCATCTTTTAATTGAGATTTAATAGGACAGGCATTATATTTAATAAAATGAGTATTAAGTAGATTGACTGAGCCTTTTGGATGCAACTAGGCTACAAAGCTGCCAGCCCTCAATAAGATTGGTGCTGAATAATTGATTGGAATTTAAAAATGGCTCTATGAAATCTAAATTAGCACATAGCTGGGGATCCTAATTTGAAACATTACCAGCCTGAGATTATAATCACTTTGGGGCTCCAGCTGATGACACCCCTGATGATTGAATGCAATGCATGAAAGTGCAGATTTCCACAGACTACAGCAGCCAGGGCCATGAGCGAACGTTTAAATGTCACTGACTAATCCTCATTACTTCAGCCCACTGCATACTTCTCTCCAGCCATTGCTTTATGTAATCTATCCTTTCCAATCTGTTTGCTGGGAAGCTGAATCCTTTACTGTAAAACGATGAAGCAAGCCCCCTGCACTAAATAGGT
Source organism: Sphenodon punctatus (assembly GCA_003113815.1). Lineage (NCBI taxonomy): Eukaryota > Metazoa > Chordata > Lepidosauria > Sphenodontia > Sphenodontidae > Sphenodon > Sphenodon punctatus. The sequence continues at coordinate 91,378 of QEPC01011750.1, forward strand.
CACCTGAACTGGGATCATGGGCTAGACAGAATGCCTCATGCTAGACTGTTGCATAAGTGCTGCCNACTCTGCTGCCAGGATCATCCACCTAGCCTGTCGCTTTGACCATGTGCAGCCTCTCCTCTCCTCCCTCCACTGGCTTCCCCTTCCTGAGCGTATTCTGCACAAGCTCCTCGTCTTCACCTACAAAGCCCTTCATAATCTTGCTCAGCCTTCTCTCTCTGCTCTGATCTCCCTCCAAACCCGTTCGAGCACTTCGCTCCTCTCCCATTCCCTCCCTCACCCTCCCACGTCTCCGCTGCTCCCCCACCTGCCTTCGTCCCTTCTCCCTCGCTACCCCGCATGCCTGGAACTCCCCCCCTGCCCTCGTCCACCTTGCTCCCACCCTCCACACCTTCAGGTCCCTCCTCTTCTACTCTGTCCTTCCTAACTCCTGCTAATCACCCCCACCCAGGATTATCCCCCACCTGTTATATGCAAACTCCCATTTACCATAACCAAGACAAGAACATGTACCTGCGTTCTTGCATCCTTGTGAATGTTGCATCCCTTGTCTCTCCCTCTTTTCCCCCCTTCCCTGTCTCCCCTCCCCTTGTCTTTAGATTGTAAGTTCTAGGGCAGGGACCGTGTCTATTTTATTCTCTGTAAAGCACCAGGTACACTTCTGGCGCTATATATAAATGCTTATAATAATTAATTAATATTTAATAATACTGGTGCATGAGCCAGGGACAAAAGGCTCTCTCCAAGCCCTGGCGAGCACACTGTGTTTAGAGCATGGAGTGGCAGATATTCTGGTACAGGACATTCATGCCTTGGACTGCCCAGTCTCCTTAATTCCTGTGCGTTGGGTCTGCTCAGGTGGACAAAGTCAATGAAATCATGCCATTGACCACCATAGTAACCCAACCCTCTGCTTCTGCTCCCTCAGTTGCTGGAATCTGGGAGCCATTTCCCTGTAGCAGCAGGCATCAACTGCTACAGCAGCCCTCTGAGGTTTAGCTAGGATGTAATTGAACCCCTGAGACTCTAAGCAAGTATTCAGTGGGTGCTAATCATCCATTGGTTTATACATACATTACACATGGGTGTAGGGGGCCCACTGGCTCTTGGGTCCTGGTGCAGCTCCACAACCTGCATTCTACTGTAGCTATGTCCTTGGTAACCTGATCCCCTAAGTCAGATAGCTCATAGATCCTGCTGTTCCCTGGGAAGACTTGGTGCTCTGCTCAGGCTTCACACTGCCTGCCCCTGGAAAGGCAGGCTCTGGGATCATGGTCTGGACTGGCAAGCACCACAGCAGTGTGTGAACATAGAGATGGAAAACTCAAAGCACCAGTTTCCTCTCATCAGGGGAGTGGGAAGGCTCCTATGCCACAACACAGAACCCTGAGCCACACTGTGCCTCTTCTCCAGCCTTGTGGGGCTCTGGACTCCTGCGAAACCTGACAAGCTACAGCCCCAAGCCCTGGACCGCCTGGAGTACAGAGGAAACAAGGTCTGGGCTGATGCTGCGGAGAGCTTGGTTGCACTCCCAGTGGTTTCACATAGAGAATTTGGACAAGTATGTGTTTTTGAGGAGATTGCTTGGGAATAATAAACAAGAGTGGGAATAATTAAACTCTTGTTTATGCTGCTGCTGATCATTAGTAGAAGAGCCTTATTTAGAATTTAAAGATTGAAATAATAAATGAGATTGCAGGATGCTGGAGCAAGAGGGCTGAGAAGGACTGCAAATATATATATACATTTTATATATATTTCTGCCACTCTCCTTCCCTCCTCCCTGCTTCTGAGTCTGCCTTGTGTGTATATACGTACAAATATATATATGTATGTACCCATATTTTCAGGTCCTCTATCGGGTGCCTGACACCAGTACTTTGGTACTGATTGGGCACCTAATAGAGGACCTGAAAATATGGGTACTACCTGTGGGGGGCAAATGAACTCCCCGTTTCATTTTTAGACACAAGGCAGACTCAGAAGGAGGGAGGAGGGAGGGAGAGTGGCAGAAATAGGAGGGGGGATGTTTTTAGACAGACACCTGCTCTGCTCCTGCTCAGCCCCACCCGCAGGTGGCCCATCCATGTAAAGGCGGGCCACCCTGGGGAGAGGCGGAGCCGGAGTGGAGCACGNGCCGTTCTCTGGAAAGCTGAGCATTCTGGGTGTCTTTTGAGGTTAAGGTTCAACCGCTGGGGCATATTCCTTGGAGTTCCATGGTATTTTCCCTGGAATCCCAAACTGAGACACCTCCCTGTGCGTTCAGAGGAATTAGGAAAGAGTATTTGGCCTTGCGTTCTCACAGGGGACTGTGTTGGGGAAATCACACAGGCAGAGATTGGTTCTGCTAGTTTGAATCAGAAGTCCCTCCATCACATGTTCTGGAGATGGGCCAGATTGAGCATGATAGAATTATAGTTTTGGGGGATCCTTTTACACATTGCTTGTGCAAATGTGGGCCGGGCCCCTCATTCCCAATGAATACAACACCAGTTCTCTTTACAGCTGAGGAAAGACCAGGATTGGACCTGCTGCGGAGTCCTCCGCAGCAGGTCCAATCCTGGTCTTTCCTCAGCTGTAAAGAGAACTGGTGTTGTATTCATTGGGAATGAGGGGCCCGGCCCACATTTGCACAAGCAATGTGTAAAAGGATCCCCCAAAACTATAATTCTATCATGCTCAATCTGGCCCATCTCCAGAACATGTGATGGAGGGACTTCTGATTCAAACTAGCAGAACCAATCTCTGCCTGTGTGATTTCCCCAACACAGTCCCCTGTGAGAACGCAAGGCCAAATACTCTTTCCTAATTCCTCTGAACGCACAGGGAGGTGTCTCAGTTTGGGATTCCAGGGAAAATACCATGGAACTCCAAGGAATATGCCCCAGCGGTTGAACCTTAACCTCAAAAGACACCCAGAATGCTCAGCTTTCCAGAGAACGGCAGACCTGCAGCCAGCCATGCCGACAGGTTTTCTTTCAACAGGGCATGATTACTGGAGGAAGGCTGCCTGATTAGTGAGCACGTGTGTTGCTGCGAGGTAACAGCTTTATTACATAACCAAAATCAGCCATAGCGTTTTTAAACCTCAGCCGGCATTAATAATTACTCCTACAAACCCAATTCCTGCATTTTTAAATCTCATTTAAAAGGTAGATTTGAATTAGAAGGGCCATTTCAAAGTTAACCAAGTGCGACCTGCATGCCGCAATCTCAAGGGAGTTTTCAGAATGTATTAAACCTGCTTCAGAGCTTTTCCCAGAGCTGTTCTGCTGCTTTCCCTGGAAGCAGCTCAAACCTGAGACAGGCTGATGTACAAAAGCTGAAATATTCTGTACCACTGCCTAGGGGATATGTTGCAGCCAGCAGGGGGCAGTAGTGGCATGTCCCCATAGGCCCATCCTACCCATGAGGTTACTTTTCTGACTCCCAACTTTACACAAAACAAGCAGTAAGAAGATGGGAACATATTCCCTTCCAGAGTGGGTCAGATAAATAGTCTAGTCTTAGATCAAAAACCTTCAGTTTAAGAGAGGAGTTAAAGCTCTTACAAATTCAGCCACGCTCCAAGAAGCATGGAAGTTGTAAGTTAAGGCTCTCACCTTAGCTTGTGCGATAAGCAGTAAAGACATTGTACATTCTCGCATATTGTGCTCGCTTATAACTTAGGGTCCATGCAACCACACTTTGCCTTGGTCTTTCATCCCCAACCCTCTTCTTCTGCAGTTTGGGGGCAACACTGAAGCTGAGAACAGCCTGCTTTCATGTGGACAGCAGAGGGTACTGGCAGTTTGCATCCAGATTATAGGGATGGGCGAACGCGGTTCGGATGTTCGGAGTTTGGACCGAACTCGGTCTGTTTCGACGTCTGAACCGAACTCTTGAATGACCGAACAGTTCAGTTGTGTTTGGATGAGTTCGGGGGCAGGAAAAACGTCTTTTCAGGGCCAAAAAGTTAGGTTTCGGTTTTGATAGCGCTATTTTTGACTGTTTGGCCAACCTGAACTCGGCTGAACTGAACCATCGAACCCGAACTCGGGTTTTAAACCGAACGACTGAACATCCAAACTGCATTCTGTTCGCCCATCCCTACCAGATTATAACAATCCAGGTCAGACTCAGGGCACTTGCCCATGTTACCGGAGTGGAGAGAACTCCCGGCAGGGAAACACATGACTGGGAAATCCTCGTGAGGCTCCAAACGTGGGTGTGAGGGATTTCGCATCATCAGGTGGGTCCTGTGGCGATTGCTCTCACAGATCATAGGGCTGGATTTTGAGCTCCGTCATCCATGAGAGAAACTGCTTCAGGACCCGCCTGATGATGCGTAATCCCCTGCGTCCGTGTTCAGAGCTACACAAAAGTTTCCCGACCGTGAGTTTCCCTGCCAGGAGTCCTCTTCACTCTAGTAATGTGGACTGGGCAAGTGTCCCCAGTTAAATACTGGGATTAGAAACATTAGAGAGGCAGGGCTAACCTTGCTGTTTCCTGCCTTGGTGATGTCCCTTGTCTAGAAGGTTCAGGCTCTGCTGCTGTTGGGTAATATTTGAGCAGTACTCCTCCACAAAGATTTGTTGAAGTAGTACAGACAGCACTGATATTAACATGGTTAAGAGTCTTGGAGCAAGAGGGCAGGGGTAGTGTCTGAAATACAGATCTAGAAGGTTTCCTACGCTGTTGCAGGACAAACACAGTATGTTCGGAGTGGGTGTGTGGAGAGGAAAGCTCATTGTTAGTTAGAGATGTGTTCTTACTAGAGCATCAGGTCAGGAGGCTGCAGGGAGCAGACGAGAAGTGGTGTTGGAGTGCCTGAAGGTGGCTGTGTCCACATTGATTTCTTAAGAATGACCACTCACTTATCTTTAGTCTTACTGGAAAAGCAGATCTTCTGAGGTGAGAGTTTGTTAAATTGTACAGTGATACACTGAAAATGTGAGGCAAGAAAGGACATTCCAAAACAAACAGTTGTACCGAGTCCAAGGGATGATTTTTGTGAGTACTGAGCAAGGGGGAGTATGGGACAAAGGAGTTAGTGCAGAAGCAGGGGAATCGGACTGTAAGCAGCAGCAGTATTACCATGAGTTCTCCCACACCCACAACACAGTACAAGTACCCCATTGCATGACATAAGAGGGTAAATATTCCCCTGCCCTTAATCACCTGTGCAGTGAGTAGATGCACTTGATCTGCTGCCTGAGAAAGGAATGATATATGAAGGAGAAATTGAGGCCACAGTGGAGACAGAGGATGTTTTCTAGGGGTGTGCATTTCATTTTCGTTATTGTAATAACAAAAATGACAAATAATAATAATGAAAACAAAAACAAATGTTTGTTTTTGAAATAATGGAAAAACATTGAAAAATGTATTTCCAGCTATAACTTTGTTGTTTCTTATTCAATTCTGATGAACCTTAGGCCTTTTTTACATGGACGCTGCTACTGGCCCGGTGGGTGGAGATGGGTGGAGACAGGTGGGTGAGCACACCCAGCGAACACCTGGCAGCGCCGACCCGGGAGACATTTACACGGACGGATGGCACCCACCCATTGGCCAAACACCCACCCCAGGAAACACTGAGCAAACACCCATGATATTTACATGGATAGCCGAGACACTTTATGGTGGGGAAGCCCTGCCCAGCACAGCAATGTGACAACATGGCTGACTGAGGGCAAATGAAGCCACACCATGCAGCTCCGCCCCTGAACTGCCAGACCCTGTACGGACGGGGTAGGAGGGAGCAGGGATGACAGGAGACACAAAGTAGTGGCCCCTGGGCAGCCCCGTGACAGAGGCCAGACAGCCGGGTGCCACAGACCCCCCCCACAAACCAGGACCAACCCACACACAACTGGAACACAACCACACAGGGAAGGGCTGCACGGGCAAGGAGGCAGGGAGCCCAGGAAGGGACACAGGGGAGGAAGTCAGAAGGGAGAAGCAGCAGGGGACCCCAACACAAACACTCAAACTCCCGGCAGAGCCCCTGCAGACACAACCCCAAGGCCCCCATAAAATGAGCCAGGAACGGGATACAGGTGGTCATGGAGGCAGGAACGGAAGCCCACAGCACAGCTGGTCTGGCAGGGAATGGCGGGAGGGGGGGGGAAGGGACTCCCCATAACACACCAATCGCCAACAAACCCGCTGCAGCTCTCCAAACACCAACAATGGATGCGTGTGGACGAAGGGAGGGACCACCACAAAGGCAGGAAGGGGGCAAGGCACCAGGACAACAGCTATGGGGACAGACTCCCGGGTCAAGGGACCACAGGGAAAGGGGGGCATCGAGACGGGGCCGGAGGGGGACAGAAGGAAGCCAAAACAGGCAGTCAAGTGGCCACAACCCCCCCGCACAGAGAAACCAGGATTACCCCCAAAGGATATGACAGAGCTGCAGCACAACCACCGGGAGAGGGGGGTGGGGGGTGGGGAGCTTGACATAACCAGTCCCTGCCAGGCAACCATGGTACAATCACCAAAAGGTGCCCACACAGGCGACCAGGCCAAAGGGAAAACCAGGACACACAATCGGAGAAGGGGGCAAAGCAACTTGAGTGGGACACGGAAAAGCTACAAGGGAGTTGGGGAGGTGGCACAGGGAGTGGGTTGGTGGGGCAGTTCCCTGCCCTCAATAGGGATGCTGGTCTCGTACCTGGCTCCAACAATACGCCTGGGTGCGGTTGAGCCGATGAACCCTCTCCAGGAGGTACAGCAGCAGCTGCACAACCTCTTTCTGCTCCCTGGTACGCTCTGCAATCATCGCCTACAGTGAGGGAAAGGTCCATCAGGATGGTACAAGGGCCCCAACAATGTGGAACCCCAAACAGACACCCAGGGAGAGGGCCCCGCACACATGCGGCACACTCCGTGATCTCCTCGTAGAGCCATGCTCTTGCATGGAGCTCCAAGGCCGCACGCTGGAGCTGGCCAGCCATCTGTGCCAGGCGAAGAACGGCCAGGAAGACAACCAGAGTAGCTAGAAGGGAAAAGGGGAAGGGAGATGGAGAGAGGGTGCACGGAAACGGTGCGGGTCAGCAGGGGTCAGCAAGCACACAGCATGCACAACCCACACATGGACCCCAGTGCACCCATGACAGCACCCCAACCGCTCTGATCAAGGGGGAACACGGGCGGACAACAGATGGCCCATAAACAGCCCACACTCACGGTCAGCACCAGTCTCTCCTGCTGCCCATCAATTGGCAACAGTGCAGATGGTGGGAACCAACAGGGGGTGACAGGAACAGAGATAGGTGGCCCAGCCCCGGCAGGCAGCCCAACCAATGGGTATCCCCTGCCCGACACCATGTTTTGCATGTTCCCAGGCCTCCAGGGCAACAGTAGCCACTACGAAGGGATTGAGGCCCGCACCCAGCACCCCCCACGTACTGGTGCATAACGGACAGTATTGCCATCGGACACCACCAGCACACACGTGGCACACGCAAACCACGACAGGCCAGCCATGCCACCTAGGTGGCTGACAACATCTCCACAGGGACTATCAGGGGGCTACCCAGAGGATGGGTGCCAGCACAGAGTCGCAGGGCACCAGATAGCCACCAGCAGATCAAGGACAGTGTTGTCAACAGAACGCATTGGGCCCCCACCCCACCCCACAGGCCGAACCCCCGATCCATTAGGGAGTCCCCAGGGGAACGCATCACGGGTTGCTACCCGATTGTCCCAGCGATCCCGACCATGAACCCCCCCACACCCCGATCACATTAACAAACACACACGGAAAAGGCTGCAGCCATGGGAGGGGTGATTGGAGCGGCACACAGAGACAAAAGCACTATAGGATGTACAGTCACAGGCAAGGTCTTTATTACTGATGGGGTGAAAGGGGGGGTATGGGCAAACAGAGGCTGGAGAACGGATGAGCACAGGCCCGTGGGCGTTCCACCCAACCATCACTGCGCCCACTCCAAGAGGGATGGAGGCACTCGGTAACGCTACAGGGATGGAGGTGGGAGTGTACAGAAGCAGCGATGGGGTCCAGCAGACAGGGCATCCAAACAAAGGATCGCACAGTACTGTGGACTGGAGCAGCAATGTCCATGGGCAGGCAGGGCACAGCACAGTCACGGCTAAGACATTGCGACAGAGCAGCCGGTTGGGACACCCAGCTCAGGGAGAGGCCATAGGATGCCCCTGAAACATCTGGCTTGGGACAAGACCCTCACAGACTAATAGGCCCTGCAGAATCCCCGGGAATGCATATGCGCATCCACCATGAACCGGGGCAGGAGGTGGTTCCCCATGGCAGCTGCAGCCCTGACATCTGGTAGGTTAATCACTGATAGCAGGGCGGCCAGTTCAAATGCAGTAGGGGTCCCGGTCAGTAGTGGTCCACCAACATCAGTGGGTAGCAGGCCCAGCTCCCCAAGAAGGGCATTGCAGTCTGATCGCGGATGGCATATGCCAGGGGTACGCAGTAGGATGCCGGTGTAGTTGGCAGCAAGATGGGAACCCCCGGCCTGGAGGGCCAGTCCATACTCCGGATGTGCAGCCACCAGGTGAACAGCCGTGATTTCCTGTGTGGTCCATGGCACAACAGCAGGAGCTGGGTGCCCCCACAGCAGATGTTGCAGGAGGGTGAAGCCAAGCTCCCTGGCACGCCTTTGGCAAGCCGGACCCCCAAATGGATGGCCCATCACCCACATGTACCGTGACAGGAGATTGAATCCATCTGCCACTGACAGGGGGTCACTCTGTAGCAGCTGGACATAGTGGCTCTGCCAGAGCGTTCCCAACAGCATGTTGGCACATGGCGACCACTCCTCTCTTGCACCACAACTGGCCTCAGGGCCCGTTCCACACCGTACTGCTGAAAGAGGAGAAGGCTACACTATAAAGAGAATGGAAATAAACTGATCTGGCAACCCCACAGGAATGGCCAGTCAGAGTATGCACAATGCAAAGACAATGGGTGTGAATACAGGTGTTGATACAAGTAAATATTCAAAACAAGAAACCTCTGGAGATCACAAGCTGCGGAAAATTTGTAACAGCATGGCTGATGGTACAAAAAAAAAAAAGTAGCACATGAACACTCAGCCCATGTCGTATTAAAACATGGAAATGCAAGCATAAATATGGACATTTGCAAACAATTCCTATGATGTTCATAACATAAATGTCCAGTTCAATGAAAGCGTAAACATTTGCAAACAATTCCTATGATGTTCATAACATGACTGTCCAGTTCAAATGCGTTTCGGGGATCCTACCCCTTCCTCAGTGAACACTTTTAAAGATTCAAATCCTTGTCCAAAAGGTATGGATGCAAATGCACAAACACGGGCAATCTGCCCTTATCTCATATACATAAACTTGGTACACACTGGACCTGGAAACTTCCCCTTGTTGAGGGAAAGTAGCTGATGGCATCAGTGGTTGCTGCTGCCTGTAAAGTCAAGGCACAGGGTACTGGCAAGGAACACTCTGCTGAAATGCTGCCACATAGACTCCACCACCATCACACCTAAAATAGGGAGTAATGGCTGGCAGCTGTACCCACATTGGTGTCTGATCCTGCTAACTTAGGGCTGCTCGCTGTTGCTAGTGCTCCACCCCGTTACATTGAGACATTCTCGGGCATCTTAACCAAATTGTTTATAGCATATGACAACAGCATGATATAACCTCCTCTTAAATTAACAGGAAAATCCCCCTCAAGATATGAGAAAATAATTCACAACTCACCACCAAACACAAGTAAACTGCCAATATTATATAAACTTCCATACATGTGAAAACCAGATCCAGATAGTGAGGCCACAAACCTTCCTGTCTCACCACAGCTTGCAAGTGCAACTGCTGTGTGGGGCAAATTTGGCTTATTTTAAGCAGGAAGGGGAAAGGAGACCTCTGCCTGTGCTAATCTGCAAGGCATATTGCAAATCAGCCACAGCTGTGAACATGCTCCCCAAGTAAGCTCTGCTGAGGGATCATGCAAACACAATGCAGACAATGCTGCAGACCCAATCATGGGGTGGAAATGCCTGATGCCAAACACCATGATGAATGAGCTTAAAGGAAAACTGACCAGTTGTTACTATCATTGAGACCGCGTGGATATAAAGTCCCTAGCCTAAAAATCCAATAGACCTCCCTTCTTTTTAGAAGTATGTGATTCTGGGCTTCACCTGGTATTATCTCTATGCACAGGAACCTCAGGTCCTCAGCTCTGTGCTTGAAGTTCAAAAAATGGGAAACTAGTGGTTCTTTCAAAACTTTTCTTCTAATGTTCCCGGATTGTTCTTGAATCCTAATCTTGACCTGTTGTGATCTGTACCCTACATATATCAGATCACAAGGGCACAAGATAACGTAAACAGACTTGGTTTTGCAAGTGGAAAAATGCGTAAGTGCCTATTTGACCCCAGTGCTGGGATGGACAAATTCTTTAATAGAGAGAGCATATGGACAGACTGTACAGTCTCCACATTTGAAATGACCATGTGGACGCTTGGAGGCGGGCATATGAGTATGTGGCACTGTTCTAGGGAGCTTAGCCCTAACCAACATATCCCTCAGCGATTTAGTTTTCTTGTATGCAAAGAGGGGTTTGAATTCACATCCGGGGATCTCCTGAACCAAATGCCAGTGTCTCAAAACCGCCTTACGTATCAAACCCGACCCAGGTGCATATATGATCGGGCATACCACTCTGCCACAAGGTGGTCTATTCTGTGGGAGCAATAACGATTCCCTTGGGCGTCCCAAAGCCCCCAAAAAAGAGTGTCTAAGAATTTTATCTGGATACCCTCTCTTCTTCAAATTCTGCATGCACTTATTTGTCTGTTGCATAAAGGTAGCCTCACTGTTGCAATTCCTCCTGATTTGAATCAAATGACTATACGATAAATTATTTTTCAGATGCAGGGGATGATGACTCCTATAGTGCAAGGATGAATTCACATCCGTATCCTTCCTATATGTGGAGGTAAATACATAAATATGCATTTACCTCCACATATAGGAAGGATACAGATGTGAATATAGTGCAAGGATGAATTCATATCTGTATCCTTCCTATATGTGGAGGTAAATACATAAATATTTACCTGTATTCACACCCATTGTCTTTGCATTGTGCATACTCTGACTGGCCATCCCTGTAGGGTTGCCAGATCAGTTTATTTCCAGTCTCTTTATAGTGTAGCCTTCTCCTCTTTCAGCAGTCTGGTCTGTCCTTTTGGGGACAGGAGAAGAGCGCTTGTGCCGCCTCTTTGCTTTCGCCTGTTCCACACTGTGCCATGACCGTTGCAAGGGCTGCTCACAGGTTTTCACAGGGGTCCTACGGAGAGTGGCTGTGAATGAGCGATGCATGGAGAGCTGCGCAGTGCTAGCCGGGGTGAGACTGTACCCAGCTGATAGTGGGCTGGCTGCTAGGCCCTGTGAATCCCTGACCTACACACCGGGCGGGAGCATTCCAGCACTAGCAGTGACAGATCACCAAGGTCACGGCTGCCTCTAGCAGGGAGTTAATGAGGCACTCCATGCAGCATATCTTGATAGAACACAGCTGCACAATGCCGTGGCCTTCACTCGCTGTGACAGATTCAGGGCTGGTGTGGATGCATCCTGCCCAATGATCGCACGGGGGCATGGCATGGGTACAGGGGGAGAGGTAGGCCTCCCGGCCCACATTGCAGCCTCGCTGTGGCCCTAGCCCCCAGGCGTTCAGGTGGTCCGTGCTGGGGAGGGGGATGTGCTGGTGGCCCAGTGGGGGGGTGGGATCCCTATCAGGTGCGTGGACCAAACCCACGGTACTGCACCTATCAATGGACACACAGCACAGTCCACCAGAGTACATATGTGGGCTGGTTTGCAGTGCCTGGGCATGGAGTTTAGAGACAGGTGGTTTTGGTGGGGTGGATGAGGGGTGATCATGATGGAGAGCAGAGCTAGAACATTGGTGGTGTTGTCCAGTAGAGGGTGTATGTGCAGAGCATGGGGGAGGAGGGTGTGCTGTGTGGTTTGCCCGTTTCAGCGGTCCCCATTATTCTGGGACAGCCGTTGACCGACAGGGGACATGTGAGGCATGGTGTGGATGTGCAGGGCCATGGGGGTTGGAGGCACAGGCTGCAACCGGATGGTAGATTGGTGCACTGGCTGGTGACAGGCCGGGTGCTTATGGGGGCACTGTCACAGCTGTGCAGGCCATGGGCCAAGCCACCCTCTCACATACTTGGCCTCCTGCTTCATGATCCTGGGTCAGGTGTTCCAGTAATGGGCCAAGCTACTACTGCCAGGGCCCCGCTTCTACAACCATGGCGAATGGCGTAGGAGAGCGGCCAACATGCGCTGAGCAGCATCGCTGCGGTGGGCAAGGAGGGTAGCTGTCCGTCGACATGCCCTGTTCGGAACAGCAGTGTCCCAGGACATGCAACTTGTCCTTTCCCGGTGGCCTCTCAACCTATACGGCCATTGTGTCACTGTCCCGACGTGGAGGATGAATTAGATGCGGTCATGCTGTTCTGAATTGAAACTCTTCTCTATCATTCCTTCCAGGGGCAGGACTTAAACCCCTAGTAGGCAGTTCCCAATTCCAGGATCTTGGCAGGGGCACTATAAAACAGACCACAAGCCCCTTAAATAGTCATATGTTTATTACTATATCATATAGAAAGAACTGGGAATAAAGCACCAATACACTTGCATATAGCAGCAGCCTTCACCTATTCTAACAGCAAGCACACACACAGAGATACATATATATGTGTTCTTACGCGTCAGAGGTCTCCAGTCTCGTCTCGAGAGGAAAGGCAGGGCAGGGGCCTGATGGAGGTCTATCTAGTAGGGGCGGGAAACCGGTACAATCCGGTATCCGATAATGCCGGTATCGGGCGTACCGGCATTATCGGATTCGGCCCCGGTATTCCGGCCCGGTACCGGATTTCAGTGTTCCGGTTTTTTTACATTGCAGCCATTTTTAAATGGCTGCAATGTAAAAAAAATTAAAGCCCCAGCCAAACAGTTTTTTTTAAAAAAAACCCTCCCCGAGTCCAGGCTGCGCGGGTGGAAGGGGGGACACCCCCCACCCACCCTGCCCAGCCTGGCTTTTTGTTGTAAAAGATAGATGCAACAGAGTGAGACCCCGAGGCGAGCCCCCCCCCCAGCACCAGCGGCCGCGGCGTCCCCGCAGCCGCAGGTAAGTATGACCCGATCCCTGGGGGGGGTGGGGGTGTTTAACACCCCCACCCCCCCCAGGGATCACCCCTACAGCGCGCTTGCCGCTTACCTTGGGGAGCTCCGGCGGCGGCGGGCGGCCCGGCGGCTTCAGCGCCGGCTGTGGCTGCCGGCTTCAGGACGTTCTAGGCCTTCCGGTGAAACCCGGAAGTGCACCGGAAGGCCTACAGCGTCCTGACGCCGGCAGCCACAGCCGGCGCTGAAGCCGCCGGGCCGCCCGCCGCCGCCGGAGCTCCCCAAGGTAAGCGGCAAGCGCGCTGTAGGGGTGATCCCTGGGGGGGGTGGGGGTGTTAAACACCCCCACCCCCCCCAGGGATCGGGTCATACTTACCTGCGGCTGCGGGGACGCCGCGGCCGCTGGTGCTGGGGGGGGGGCTCGCCTCGGGGTCTCACTCTGTTGCTGTTCTATCTTTTTTACAACAAAAAGCCAGGCTGGGCAGGGTGGGTGGGGGGTGTCCCCCCTTCCACCCGCGCAGCCTGGGAGGGGGAGGGAATTAATTTTAATTGATTGCATTGGTTTCAATGGGGACACAGCGCCCCATTGAAACCAATGCAATAAATCCGGTACCGGTATACCGGATTGAATCCGGGAATCCGGTTTTTGTAAAACCGGTAACCGGTAAAATCCGGTGTACCGGTACCGGTACCGGGCCCGCCCCTACTATCTAGGAACCTAGCTGCTGGAGTCTTGGCTTTTCACAGCCTTTGAGAGTGTTGGAAAGGGTCAAGCACCGATCAACCAGCAGCCACCTAGGTAGCTGGTCAGAGGGTACCAAGCAAGACACCGATCCTGTCTAAGGCTAGCCTTTTTATATAGAGACTGCCTTATGATTATCCAGAGTGTGGGGTTGTCAGTGCTAGGCCTAGAAAGTTCTCCCATTGGCTATTCAAATTTGGGGTACTTTCTGCCTAGTCACTGTTATTATGGGCTGTCCTGACCAGTTGGATCCTGCCTACCCTCCAGATGGGAGGCCTGATCTTTGGCCATGAGTTGCCCATACCCTTCCTCTGAGGCGTCCTGCTGTCTGACCAGGCCATCTTTTCTCCTTGTCTTGCTTAATCCTTATCTGCAGTATCCTTGCAACCTTCTCTCTCTTGTTTATTGTTTACCTTAATACGCAGCTATGCCCTGGGAATGGTCAGTTCTGTTCTTGCTAGCCCCTTTCTTTGTAGATGACAAGAATGTATCCCTGTTAATATCACAGCCTGTTTCATCTACATATTTCTTTCCTTCTCCCCCTGCCAGCCTGTTTTCTCATAATATGCATTTTCAGTATTCCTAAACTAAAATTACTTAGCATAAATCAAGCATACAATGTCTTTTCTTTACATATGCAAATAATATCCCTTGATTCTATAATGCAGCCATACTGCTTCAATCAGCCTATTAATTCAGTGCAATGCACCAATGAATGGTGGGAGAACATACTGGTTACCTGGATGGATGAGGAATGGATGGACCACTTCCGCATGAATCGCTCCCTGTTTACCTGGCTTGGAGAGCTCCTGAACCCACATCTCCATAGGCGAGCGACCAACACGCGGTATCCGCTGCTGCCAGGAATGCGATTGGCCATGGTGGTGTTGAGGCTGGCTACCCCTGATTCCTGTCAGAGCATTGGGGAGCAATTTGGAGTGGGGAAGGCGACCGTTAACAGGGCGCTCCATGACGTGTGTGACCTGATAGTGGAGCTGCTGCTCAAGCAGGTCATTCAGCTCTGGGATCCAGAGGTTGTGATCCATGGCTTTGAAGACATGGGCTTCCCCCACTGCATAGGGGCGATTGACAACACCATCCCTATCATCCAGCCTCCACATGCCAAGATGAACTATCTGAACTGGAATCAGGCTTTCTCACTAAATCTCCAGGCCATTTTGGATCACAGGTGCCTGTTTACTGACGTGTCAGTCAGGGAGGAGCCATGATGTCCTCCTTCTATGCATGCATGTTCGATGGGGAGATTGCCCCCAACTTGTACCGGGTGATTGAGGGGGTATCCATGGCTCCAGTGGTGATTGGGGCCCCACCTATCTGCTGTGCCCATGGCTCATGAGGGCCTATCCTGTGGCCTGCACACTGGAGTGTCAGCTCTTCAATGAATACCTGTCGTCTGCTTGGAGCGTGGTGCAGACATTTGGCCAGCTCAAGATGCGTTGCTACGGAGGGGAAGGGGATAGGGACTGGGACAAATTGGTACTGTGGTGACAGTGGAGCTTGTCGTCTCCTGTTGGGGGTATTGCATGGGGGTTAGCATCTGCCACACGGCCCCCCTTATGCTCCCATTGGGGGATTGTCACAGGGGAACATAGGGTCACATGTGTTACACGGGACTACATGTACACTACAAGTCTGGTGAATGTGTAATGTCAAAGGTTCCACATGTTTGTAATGTTGAAATTGAGAACTGCACAACTCAAAATAGGGCTTTGACACGTCACCAGCCTACAGGAAATACAAAGAGATAACAAGATGTGTTTTGGGGACACTTGACAGACAACCTGTTGATATGTAGATTGACTTCCATGTTTACCTGGGTTGACTAAGTGACCTGATACATGATTCCCCAAAAGCGGGAAATCCGAGACAAAGGAAGCTAAAGACTATTTAAATGAGCCAGTAAGGCACAAGAGGAGATTCTTGCAAAGCTTCTTCCAGAGAACATCTGCATACGAAAGACCAGCCACCAGCTAGGCTGGACAGCATGAACTGAGAGGAGGATTTTGCTCTCTAAGCCAGTGCCCAGTCATTCGCCTTTATGACTGAGAAACCAGAACTTCTGGACCTTGCTAGGGTAAGATGCATAATTTAGGAACTCAACCAGTATAAGTTAGGAATGCGTTATGTTTACCTTTTATTTCTAGTTACCACTCTGTATCAACTATCTTGTTTATGTAATCAATAAACTTACTTCTTAACTTTATGAAGAAGTGGCAGTGTCTAATATTGGAACACAAGTGAGCTACAAGAGCCCCCAAGCTCTTACGAACCCAGAGAGTAAAGAGTCTGTAAACAGGAAAGGCAAAGGGTTTCATTGTGGCATACTTGAATTAGCCAGAGAGAGAAACTGATTCAAGAGAGCTGTGCGCAAGGGAAACCAAGTCACTCAAACTCGGTAAAGTGGGGGTGTGGACCCCCAAACCCGTGACAGGGATCCTTCCCCTCTCCACCCGGGGGGGCACGGCAGGGTTATCTGGCTGTCATGGAGGCCCTCCTTGGCCATCTCCTCGGTGGTGCATTGCTCCTGTGTCTGGGTGCTTTCCTGGGGCTTGGGGGGTGGTAATGGTTAGCTGTCAGTTGCCCGCCTTGTGTTCCCTTGGGATGATTTCTGGTATTGGTGTGCGGGCCCCCCCTCCCCGGGTTGTTGGGATACCCTTACTCTTACCTCACTGTCGGAAGCGTTCCCTTCCCCGTGGCTGTGGTGGTCTGGGGGGATGCAGGCAGAGTGGACGCAGAGGTCTGCCCTCGGCCCTGTGATGGGACAGGTGTGCTGTGTTTAGCTGTCCTTCCCTCCTTCCCTCCCCTGGGCATCCTGGGGTCCCTTGACTTACCCTGGCCCATCCCGCGCGTGTTGCGGTGCTGACTCCCTTCGTCTTGTTGGATGCTTTCCATCAAGACAGTTCAGAAGCCGGCGTACTGCTGTCCTGTTTTGGTTCACCTTTTAGGGCTCCTGGCCGGGCGTGCGGCATCTCCTCCGGTGGGCATGTTCGCTTGGGGGCACCTGCGTGGCGTCGCTAGCCATCTCTCTGTGGTGTTGGCGGATCCATCCCCATGGGTGTGGGTGTTTTGGTTTTTACATGAATGAGTGGGTGTTGAACACCCATCTCCACCCATGAGGCATGCCAGCTCCTTCCTGGCTGCTCCGTGGGTGTTGATGGGTGGGTCGTGAACGCACATCCACCCACTCATGGACGTTTACAGAGATGCTCTGACGCCCATCCGATGAGCGTTTATGGGTGTTCGTGGGTGGGTGACGTCCATTTAAAAAAGGCCTTAGTGAGCTTGTACCCCCAAAGGAGGGCACTATGTGTACAAAATTTCGAAACGATTGGATACAGGGGGCCGATTTTAAAAGCAATTGAATGTTGTGATTTTAAGAAAAGCTCCATACACATCCCTGGCTACACCTTTTTTATTTTCCATCCAATTTGCATGAAACCCGGGAAGATTATATCCCTCCACTAGTGTACTAATAATGCCAAATTTTAAAATGATTGGATAATGCGTCCCAATGTTATAAACTATTAACTTGAAAATACATTTCTGGCTGTAACATTTTTATATTCATACTGTTTACTAGTAATTTGGCAGGCATTATGGAGCCACACTAGTGGCTCCATTAGTTAAGGCAGAGCTAACGTTCTTCACTGAGAGTTCCACTGATTTCAATGGGAGTTTTCGGGGCAATTTCCTCTGGCTTGCAACCGCGTTGACAGGGTTTTCTCTTTGATCTTCTTAGTAAGAGAGAATCTGGTTGCATACAGAAGTCAGGAAATGGTCAGGGTATGTGCTTCTCATTTCACATTGTGAAATGGAGTAGTGGAAGATGTTTATTTTAATAATTTTATGTTTTATTTATGTGTGTGTAGCGCCACCCCTTTGGGGACTAGCAAGTGTTTAGCCTGCACTTGCAGTGAGACCGCCACTAGGGGGCAGAAGAGAACAACTGAGTGAGTTGCAGGGAGGGAGGGAGAAGAAAGGGAGACAAGATGGCTGCCTGAGGAGAGGCTGAGAAGGCCTGGCAGAAGAAACAGGTGTGCTAAATCAGCAGCACAAAGGAGAGCTGTGATCAGAGGCTGCCTGAAGGCAGCAAATTTTAACAAACCTAGAAATTGTGTGTTAAGGCTCCCGCCTTAACTTCCACACCATGTAAGCAGTAAAGATGTTGTATGGCTTCGCATACTGTGCTCGCTTACAACTTAGGCTCCATGCACCCACTTTTTG
>QEPC01011750.1:127199-150036 GCA_003113815.1 Sphenodon punctatus
CTGCTCTGCTGATGCCTGCCAGCCTGCAATGCCCAGTCAAGTAGGGGTGCCAGCCACCAAACTGTGGCCGGGCTTCTGCCGCTGCTCCGCCAATGCCTGGCAGCCGGCAATGTCCGGCCAAGTAGGGGTGCCAGGCCAGCCACCAAGCCCCAAGTCTTCTCAGCTTCTGCTGTTGCTGCTGCTGCTGGGTCTCAGACAGTCAGCCATGCCCCCACAGGCACCCCCAGGGGCCAAGCGCCGAGCCTGCCTTCCCAGGCAACCCGGGTGCCAAGCCCCAAGCCTTCCTGGTCTCTGCTGCTGCTGCTGTATCTCCAACTGCCTGCCATGTCCCCACGGGCACCCCTGGAGCGCTCCAAGCCTCCAATTTTTCCAAACGTTCGGGCAGTTCCGAACTCTGTGGGACTGAACCCATGAACCCGAACTAAGTTTTCGGGCTGAACGGCCGAACATCCGAACCCTGTTCTGTTTGCACATCCCTAGTGTCAA
The DNA here is from genome assembly GCA_003113815.1 of Sphenodon punctatus. NCBI lineage: Eukaryota > Metazoa > Chordata > Lepidosauria > Sphenodontia > Sphenodontidae > Sphenodon > Sphenodon punctatus. The sequence goes on from QEPC01011750.1 coordinate 127,686, forward strand.
TGTTGGCCGTAACCATTCGCAAATGAGAGGGAGGGCAAGTGTATCTGAGCCGGCTAGGGTGTCAAGAGCAGAGGATAGGTGGCCAGAGAGAGAAGGAAAAGTGGAGTGAAAGCCTAGGTCAGGGTTTGACATGGCTTGACTGTGAGATTCTGGGTGGAGCCAGCGGTGCCAGGAAGGAGACATAAGAGAATGTGGTTGCACAGCTCACTTGGCCTGATCCCGCCAAGCTTTGTGATGCCATAATGCTCAGAAAGGGGGCGTGATCACATCAGAAAGAAGTGAGGACCCCCTTCGCCCCACTGCTTTCTGATTTATCCATTCCCCTTTGCCAAGCATCATGCTGCTTGGAATGCTCACACAGGGGTGCAGGCACCCCAAAAGGCAAGGGGAAGCAACTTTCTTTCCCCCTCCTGAATGTAATTCTGCCAATGCCATTGGGTGGAGCCTCTATTTCCCTGGGTTATCTGGGGTGGGCCACATCAGGAAGGAGGTGGTGAAGAAGCTCTCTCATCCCCTTTTACTCTAAAGAGGCATGAATATGTTAGAAGCCTATTATGTTCCTTCACATTCCTTTAAGGTCAATAGTGAACCTGGGTTGGATTAGATAAGTTCTTAGAGTCCAGGCCCATAAATTAGTCAAGTTAGTTGGGGGAAACATAACCTCCAGCTGTCGGAAGCTGGGAGTAAATTACAGGGAATGGATCATTCCATTATGATCTATTGCGTCCCTCTCTGAAGCGACCAAAGACCAGCGTGGCCACTGATGGAGACAGGATGCTGGGCTGAATGGACCTTTGGTCTGATCCAGTATGGCAGTTCTTAGGTTCATAACTGGAAGACTGCGGTATCCATAACCTCAGCTTAAGGGGGAAAATGGGGCATGGAGTCAGAACTGCAGTGGGGTGACCCTGCCACACAGTTGTTGACTAATCAGCACTCCATGTTCAGGGCTGGCCTTCAGGGCACTGCTACTGATAAGTGTGAAGAAATGAGTTAGAAATGACTGAGGCTTCATGGAAACATACTGTTATAAGCCTTCAGGTGTGTATTACATGCCAATGGCCTTCAGTGGGACTGCTCTGGAGGAAATGGTTTGAGGATTGCAGCCATGGTTTCCTCAGTGGTTGCCAAGAACACACGTCTTCTCCACTGTCATCTGCTGGCAATGTGTCTCTCACCAGAGTCTCTCCCAAACCTACAGGGTTGGTCTAAAGAAGATGCATGAATTTTGGAAAACTTGGCACCTCAATGAAGTAGTTACAACAAACATGCAGTAGGTGGTCTTCTGTTTTTCCTCCATGTGCCTGTTGGCTTGCAGATGCCTGTGTTTTCACCATAGCACTCATCCTTCCTGACTGACCACCTTATATGACTTGGGAGCTTTATATCTTTAGTAATACGTACGACTACTTCAAGGCAGAAGCAAGACCTATCCAGAGGATATCATGTGTCTCCATGGGGACATCCTTAAAACTCACCTCTTTCGCTCTGCTCTGTCTGACTCTTTATCCTGCTGAGCCACTATTCCTATACCTACGATCAGTTTACCCTTATCCTTGCAACATGGACCTGCCTGCTGTCATTCTCATCGTAACCAAGCCAAGTACGTGCACCTGAGACCTCGCATCTTCATGAATGTTAGACCCCTTGTCTCTCCCTCTGTTCCCCTTCCTATGTCTCTCCCCCAGCTCCTGTCTCTCAGATTGTAAGCCCTAGGGGCAGGGACTGTGTCTATTTTATTACTTTGTAAAGTGCCAGGTACACTGCTGGCGCTATATAAATATTTGTTAATAATAATAAAAATAATAATATTGAACTAGATCCCTCCATTAGCACCTGCTTCCTCTCAGTCCCTGTTACCTTAGAATTAAGAATTGTAGAGCTGTAGAAATGAAGGGACTGCCCTGGTCATCTACTCCACCCAACCTGCTACCATAAAGCAGAATACCTTCCCTACTGCCTGGTTCCCATTTCCACACTGCTGCCCCATCATGGCTTTCGGATAGTTAGTTTCCCACCCCGTCTGTGTGCTCTGTACCATATACCCTATACCAGGGGTGGGGAACCTTTTCCTTCCCAGGGGCCATTTCTGAAAATTAGTACAAGCTCCAAGGATCACCACATAGAAATTGGGGGCAGGGATGCTTAAGAAATGAGCTCAAGAAGAGGAGGGTCCAGTTCATGGATCTGTTCCCTATTTTGTTATCTCTGCTCCCTTCCTCTGCTCCCGTTTAGTGCTTGGGCTAGGAATTGGATGCAGGGGCTAGATTCAGGCACTTGAAAGGGGCCTCTCATACCTCAGGGACCGCCTTGCCCTCTGCGCCCCAGAGCGGCTCCTTTGGTCCACGGGGGGTGCCTTCTTGGAAGTCACCCATGTTAAGCGGGGGGCCATGATGGAGAGGGCATTCTCGGTGGTCAGGCCACGCCTTTGGAATTCCCCCCTGGAGGAAGCTTGCCTGGCCCCAAGCCTTTTGACATTTCGGCGAATTTGTAAGACCTGGCTATTCACCCAGGCCTTTGGGGAGGTGGTGGTGGGAGGGTTAGGGGGTGTTTTATCTTCCCCCACCTTTATTTATTTATTGTTTTTATCCCAGCTTATTGTAGTGCTTTTATGGATGGTTTATATTCTGTTTTAAAATTGTTTTTATTATGAAGTTGTTAGCCGCCCTGAGCTGTTCACAGGAGGGGCGGGATACAAATTGAACAAAATAAATAAATAAAATTAAAAAAAACTAGCCATGGGCTGCATTTGGCCTTCAGGTCTGAGGTTTCCCAACCTACCCTACACCAGGTGACAGGTCCATTCCCCAGTATCCTGATGGAGGAGGAAACTAGGACTGAAGATTCCCAGACCCTGCCTCATGCCTGACTCAGAGAGAAGCTCACTCTGTCATGCTCCCTGCCCCCTTCCCCTGGCTCCCATCATTGACTATAGCCTCCTCAGAAAGCCCACTGGTGCCCCACCTATCCATAATAATCCTGCTATTCTTCCTTCCCTTGTTGAAATAAACCCTTCCCTTTGTGAATAACCCTGTATAAATCTGGATGAAGCAGGTCTACTCTTTCATTGGGCTCAGCAGTCAGTCTAGGGACTTATCCCTTGGAAGAATGGAGTCTGAAAGATGGAATATAGCAGCAAACCAGGGTTTCCTTGAGCAAAATAAAAGAGCCCCTTTCCCTCTCTGTTTGCAAGCTCTGTACAGGCACAATGACACCCACTCCTGGGACACGCAGATCTATAGGTAAGGTGGAGATCTGTATAGTGCTTGTAGGGATTTGACCTCCTCATCAGGGGAGAGGTTTGGAATAAAGCGTGGCCTCCCCCAAACTATGTCCCGAGCTCTTTCAGCACAGAATGAACTCCTTGAGAATTTACAACCAAATCCCTTAATTAGTTTCGGAGTGAAAACTAATTAAGAGCCTGGTCCTTTAAGGAATTCAGCACAGCATCTGTGCCTCTCTCTTTCTTTGTCCTAAATGAACAGAACAACAGCAGAGTGCAGACTTTCTGTGCCATTAACATTCATTGAGATCTTGCCCAGGTAATGTTTCAAAAAACTAGGTTGCAGTTAAGCTGAGTTTTTAGCAATTGTGTCTGACTTCAAAGACTGAGACTTACAGGACAATCCTCCATCATTAATGTCAATGGGTGTGTTGCCATTGACTTCGTGACGGAGGATTGTGCTCTCAGTATTACCAGTTAGGGTCACTTTTCAGTAGTTGCAGTTTCCTAGGAGTGAAGTAGAAGTTTTGCCTGTTCCAATTTCTGATCAGGATCAGGCATTTCAACCATTCCAATCAGACATCAGAACAGACAACATTCCATCCAATTCTGATTGGAACTGACAATATAGTATTATAAATAATAATAATAATTAATAAATAATTAATAATGCCATGGGGATCGTTCCCATGGTCTTCAAATCCCACACGCAGAAGCTGTGTGCATCTCCATTGCCAGCACATTGTGCCATGTGGAAACCGTGTGCATTCTTGCATGCGCGCACAGTTTGCACACAGAAATCCTCAGGCCATGGGATCAAGCCCATTGGGCATGTGCAAAATGGCCACTGCCTGTATTCAAAATGGTGGCATTGATGTTGCTGCTATTTTAAATATGGGTGGCTAGTTTTTTATTATTATTAATTTGGCTAGATTTTCAATCGGAAATGTATCTGCTTGGAATTTTTGGTCAAAATAAAGGAGAACGGTTTCATTTTTGCAGGAATGTCTGTGAAAAGGGAACAGTTCTTTTGCACTATCCCTACAGTCTTCCTCTGGGAGAAAAAACCTGAAGGGGACAGGAACATAACATAACATATTAATTTATATCCCGCACTCTCTCCGAAGACTCGAGGCGGCTCACAGCATCACAAATACAATTACTGGGATTTCACTCCCACGCAGGGGACCCAGCATAAACAATATCATAACCATACATATCAAAAACAAACCCACCCAACTACTACCTCCTTTGACCAGTGCCTACACACCAGGCAAATGGTCCCATCACTCAGCCAGTCTATACCCTGCTGCCACCAGGGTATCCAGCTGCCTCCACCCCTCTCTCACCGGGGGGAGTCAGCCGCCTCCACTTCCTCATCAATAAAGTACCCGCCCCCTCCATAATACAACCCTATCAAAAAAGCCCACCTTGGCCCCATAACCGGCCAAGGCAGACCCCCTGAGCAATATTAAATACTCAAACATTTGCAATTCAACAATTCCCCGGCAGTCTCTCATTTAATAAGAGACATACCCCAACAAATCCCTCCCACCTGATCACAAAAATCAAGCCCCTCAACCCCCGACTGGCCCCAAAGGGCCGCACCTGTCATCCCCGCGGCCGCCAGTGCGTTGCTATTCAAGCCGCTGGGGGTGTGTCCAGGTGGGAGGGGAAGGACGAGCAGCCGCAGCCACTCACAGTTCTTTGTTTCCCCCCTACAGGTGTCTCTCCACGGCCAGCAAAAGCAACACCGCCCGGAGTCTGCTCCGCAACCGCCACCTCCAGGGATGGTAAGTGGGGCCTTTGGAGAGGGTGTGGGGAAAGGCTGTCACATACCCGTTCTGACTTAGCCCTGTCCCTTATGGAGCATTGTGATATTATGATGCTCCACAGGGGGTGGGGCCTTGTCAAAAAGGGGGTAGAGCAAGGGAGCTTTGGGGCTGTCCATAAAGTATGTCACACAAGAGGGGGAAGGGAACATAGCAAAACTGTGACAATTTATGACAAGGTGGGAAGAAGTTATTGGTCATAATGTGACGTTGCAACCTTGTGTTTGCTTCTCTGGCACAATCATTTAGTATGTGGGTACTTAGGTAGGTAGAAATATATTTACTTGCTTTCCTGTCTTGCCCTCTCTCTATACCTCCTCCCATTTACCTTCATCTTAACTTTGCCTATTCTTTCCAAGGCTGCACCGACTGCCACTCTAGCCTGATTCCCTAGTCTCTAGGTACAGAAGTCCTTAAAGTTGGGGGGAGGGGAGTGTTAAAGGGACATAAGTCTGTAGGTACAGACCAGAGAGGGCATTAATTTTTTAATTTTTATTTTTAGAATTTTGCTACCCTGCCCCTCCTGCCACAGGCAGCTCGGGGCAGCTTACAATTTGCACAACATTAAAACAACAATTCAAAAACAATTAAAAAGGAGAACAAAAAGAAAAATCCCTACCCAACAACCCACCCCCTCACCCATCTCCCCTGCCAAATGCCTGGTGGAACAGCCAGGTCTTACAACTTCCCCCCAAAAAGGGGAAATTCGGGGCCAACTGGGCCTCCACCAGAAGGGAGTTCCATAGCCGTGGTGTGGCCACTGAGAACGCCCTCCCCTGCGTGGCCCCCCGGAAGACTCGGGGGACCTCGAGCAGGGCGCCCCCAGATGACCGCAGGAGTCAGTCCAGCACCCAGGGAATGAGGCGGTCCTGCAGCTAGGTAGGGCCTAGGTCGTTTAGGGCTTTATAGGCCAAAACCAACACCTTGAATCGGGCCCAGAAAACCACCGGTCAGCCAGTGCAGAGAGCGGAGCACTGGTGTAATATGCTCCCGGCGGCCCAGTCCTACCAGAAGACAGGCCGTCACATTCTGCACCAGTTGCAGTTTGAGCCGTCACTGGGTAGCCCCACATATAAAATGTTACAATAGTCCAATCTGGAGGTGATGAAAGCATGGATGATGGTGACCAGGTCAGAGCCAGAGACAAATGGCCGAAGCCGTCGCACCAGATGTAATTGGCGAAAGGTACTCCTCGCCACAGCCTCCACCTGGACATCCAAGTGGAGCTGCGCATTGAGGAGCACCCCAGACTCCATACCTGGGGTAGTAATGGAGGGCAGATCCCGCCAATAATGGGGGCCACCATCTCCTTACCCACCAACATCACCTCTGTCTTGTCGGGATTCAGCCTCAGTCGGTTAGTCCTCATCCAGTCCCCCACAGCCGTCAAACACCGAAACTGCAGAGCCTGGGTCTTTTGAAAATTTAGTGCATTGAATGACGTGCACCATTTTTATTTGTTTTCTTATTGGTCTCTCTCAAATACTTGTAGATTTTTTTAGATTTGAATGTGTAAAATTCAAATTAAAAGTCTGCATCTCATTTTCAAAGTTCACAAAGGGATGATTTTCAATTTGTTTTGTTAATTCAAGATTCATTTATTTAATATATACAAATTCTGTAAATTGTGACTAGTTGTCACACAGTATAGGATGTGTGTGCGTACATGCCAGTATCACAAGGGATGAAGGTGACAGACACAGGACTCCCTCCAACTGCATGTGAGAGCTGCTGGATCCCCACTGTGCATATTTATTTATTTTATTTATTTATTTATATGCTGCACTTTCCTGAAGGCTCAAGGCGGCTCACAAATCATAAGAACATTAAAAACCAATATAAAAACCTCTTGTGCCCCTCAAGTCCTCCCACAACCCCCCCCCCATACCACCTCCATACCCAGTCCCCCATAACCCAACACCAAAACCACCCCTATACCAGCCCACCAAATGCCTTTTCAAAAGGAAAAGTATTACATCGCCTCCAGAAGATGCCCAGGCCCGGGTTCTAATGAACCTCCAGGGGGAGGGAGTTCCAAAGCAGTGGGGCAGCAGCCGAGAATACCTTCCTGTGAGCCCTCGTCGTATGAACAAGGCTAACACACGGAACTCACAGGAAGGTACTCCTGGCCAATCGCAGGGGCCGTAATGGGGCATAGAAGGACAGGCGGTCTTTCTGATATGGTGGGCCCAGACCATTTAGGACTTTAAAGGTCAAAAAACCAGCACCTTGAGTTGTGCCTGGAAAGCTATAGGAAGCCAGTACAGCCTTCAGAGCACTGGTGTAATGTGGTCCTGGTGCCCTGCCCACAAAAGGAGGCAAGCCGCCGCATTCTACACCAGCTGCAGCTTCAGAACAGTCACCAAAGGCAGCCCCACATAGAACTACATTGCCATACTGTTGCCACTGCACTGTGAAAACACTAGTCCACGCTCTAGGCCTTGACTACTGTAACTTCCTCCTTACTGGTCTCCCCTGCTCTGATCTTGCCCCCCTCATCTCCGTTCAACGCTCTGCTGCCAAAGTCATCCACCTTGCCCATCACTTTGACCACATTCAGCCCCTCCTCTCCACCCTACACTGGCTCCCTCTATGGGAACGCATTTGACACAAGCTCCTGGTCTTCACCCTCAAGGCTCTTCATGGCCTTGCTCCCCCATCTCCCTCCGGTCTTATATTCCGCCACTTTCCTGCCCAGGAGCTTCGTTTCTCCTCTGCCCCCACCCTTGCCTGCTTGTGACTCCCTTGCTCCTCTAAACATCTTCGCCCCTTCTCTCTTACTGCCCTCCAGACCTGGAACTCCCGCCCTGGATACATTCATTCTGCTCTCTCCCTCCCTCCCAACTTTCAAATTCCTTCCGAAAACCTACCTCTTCTGTCAGACTTTCCCTGGCTCGTCATGAGTGAAATTGCATCCTCCTCCCTCATTCAGACTTTCTTCCCTGTAACTAAGTTAAGCACGGTCACCCGAATCTTCTCAAGCTCATGAGTGTATCCTTGTCTCTCCTGATATTCACCTCTCCCTTGTCTCCCGCTTCCTTGACTCTTCAATTGTAAGCCCTTAGGGGTAGGGACCTGCCTGTAGCTACTGACTGTACAGTGCCAGGTACATTGCTGGCATAATAAAATAAATAGATAATAATAATAATAATAATAATTAATAATAATAATAAATAATCTAGCCTCAAGGTGATGAAAGTATGGATGATAGTGGCCAGATCTGAATCAGAAAGAAAAATCCAAAGCCTCCTCACCAGATGGAGTTGGTGAAAAGCACTCAGGGCCATCGCCACAACCTGACAATCCAGGCACAGCAAGGGATCCAGATGTACTCCAAGGCTGTAAACCTGATTGATCAGAGGGGGCCAAACACCATCCATTATAGGAGTCCCAATCCTCTCCAGGTCACAACACCGGCCAACCATCATCACCACAGTCTTGTCTGGATTCAGCTTCAGTTGGCTCATCCTCATCCAGTCCCTAACAGCATCCAGGCATTGAGTGAGCACCGAGACTGCAGGGCCTGGGTCAGATGAAAAAAAAAAAAAAGGTAGAGCTGGGTGTCGCCAGCATACTGATGACACTTTATCCCAAACCTCCAAATGACTTCACTCAGAGGCCACGTATACACGTTGAACAAGAGGGGAGACAGAATAGAACCCTGTGGGACCCCACAGGGGAGGTCCCAAGAGGATGACGAGCGATCACCCACCTCAGAACCACTCAGAGTGGTTCCGCGCACCCTCACCAGGTCCTGCAGTCGTGTCAACACTTCGTGATCAACTGTATCAAAGACCATTGAAAGATCTAACAAAAATCAACAAGGTAGATTTCCCCTTGTCAATCTCCAGGCTCAAGTCAACCACCAAGGCCACAAGGGTCATCTCCGTGCCATACTCAGGATGAAAGCCTGACTGAAATGGGTCCAGGAATCTGATGACATCGAAATGAGCCTGGAGCTGTTGGGCAACCATCCTTTCAATAATCTTCCCTAAAAAGGGAAGGTTAGAGACAGGGTGATAGCTGGCCCGGGAGTCAGTGTCTAAAGATGGCTTCTTAAGCAGGGGCCGGACAACTGCAGTTTTGAGAACATCTGACACCCTACCATCCCAAAGGGAGGTATTGACAACCCCAGCCACCAGCTGCCCTAATGTCTCCTGGCTGGCTTTCACCAGCCAGGACAGGCAAGGATCCAGTTCACAGTGGTTGCCCTCATTGTCCCAAGCACTTTCCCTGCATCAGAGGGTGATATATGGAATGAAACTGATCCAAATAAACATGGCAAGACTGAGCTGCTTCCATAACCACAAACTGATTCTCCAGATAAAATGGCAAGTTGTGGTAAATACGAGTTGAGCGCCGCCTGCGCTCTAACTGCCTATCCTCCCATTTGAACCGCCTCAGGTCCTCTGTATACCAGGGAGACCTGTGGTGATGAAGCAGTGAGAGCAGACACCTGGGTGCAACCATATCCATGGCCATGGTCAAGATGTCATTCCACAAGGCAACCAAACCATCGACAGAGTAGCCACTAAGGTCAGTAGTTAAATCCCCCAGAGAATTCTGGAAACCAATTAGATCCATTAGCCTGCAGGGGCGGACCAACCTAACTGGTCCACCACTCCGATGAGGGCATAGGTGGGCTGGGATCTGGGCCTTCAGAAGGCAATGATCTGACCACAACAATGGTGTTGTAACAACACCCCCAATAATTGGAACCCCTTTATGCAGGTTGGTGCAGAACATCAAATCTAATGTGTGCCTCGCCTCATGCGTTGGTCCAGATATTACCTGGTATAGGCCCATGGTTGTCATGGTGGCCATGAACTCCTGCTCAACCCCTGAAAGGCTAGTCTCAGTGCATATGCTGTAATCACCCAAGAAAATAAGTCTAGGTGACTTCAACACTCACTTTGAGACCAGTTAAGCTAGAGTAGTTAGGGAATCAACTGTGCAGCAGGATGGTTGGTACACCAGGAGGATTCCCAGTCTATCCCCAGCCCAATTCAACATAAGGTGGACACACTCTATATTGGACAAGTTAGGCACCAGATACCTCCAAAAGTCCAAGCTGTCTTTACAGATCACAGCCACTCTACCCATCCCTGGCCTCTGAGCCAAGACTGATGCTGGACAGGTACCCGGTTGGCACCACCTGGGACAGTACCTGGCGCCCCCAGGTACTCAGCTGTCCTGTTCTCCCCAACCCAGATAAAAATATACAGGGAAAGCAGGGGGTTGGCTTGCTATCTCCAGCTTCAGTGTTGCCCCCAACCTGCAGAGGAAGTGGATTGGGGCTGAAAGACCAAGTCAAAGTGTGGGTTCATAGAGCCTAAGTTGCAAATGGTTCTTTGCTACCCTCATAGTGTCTGCTCAGTCGTGTCCAGCAGAGCTGTTTTGGGTGGTGCGAGGTCTGGTCAGTCCAGCCTGTCTCCACCTGGATCCAAACTCATACAGGGCCAGCTGTGACATGTTTCTGACGTACTTTGTGGACCAAATTGCGTGTACTGATCATGACTTCAACTCCACCATTTCAGAAGCAGTGGCAGAGCCAGAGGTTAGGAATGCCCTGTCTGGTCTGAGTTCATGGGATGAATTTCAGTTAGTGACACCTGCCGATGTGGCAGATGTGCTGGGTTCTGTTCGAGCCACCACTTGCAAATTAGATCCATGTCCGTTCTGGTTGGTTAAGGCCACCAAGGAGATGTTAGGACCGGTTTTGGCCAGGGTGATCAGCGCCTCCGTTCGGGACAGGGGCGGCTGGTGAGTTTTGAGGTTGGTGGGGCCGGCGAGCCTAGGGGCAGAGCCAGGGCAACAGTAGGCGGAGCCAGGAGGGAAAGGAGTAGAAGTAGGAGAGGAAAGGAGGAGAAGTAAGAGGGAAAGGATTTGGTTTTGGAGCACGAGAAGAGGAAGAAATGGGTTCAGTGGGGGACAGGGATCTCCTTGTTGTCTGCAGCCTTCGCTTCTGCCATGCTCCTACCTACTTTCTTTTCTCTTCACAACTTTCTCCTACACTATACAGAGTACCTACGCTGTATCCCCAGCAGCCAAATGCCTGTCCAAATAAACAGGCCTTTTTTAAAAGTTTGGCCTGTTTGTGGGCCTACATTGCAAGCAAACCAGCATCCCTAGTACCTACTTACACTGTATCCCACGCAGCCAAATGCCTGTCCAAACAAACAGGCCCGTTTGAAATGTACAACCATCATAGGTCACACCTACAATGCACAGAAAATGCTGTAAAGGCCAACAGGATTATGTGAAATCCTAAATGGCACATCATAAGTGCTGCATAGAGTTTTACAAAGGATGAAGAGGCATGCACAGTTCAGGAGAGAGCAGGAAGCACTCACCATGTGGCATTCAATGAAAGACACACCAAAATGCAGAAAAAGCACTTTTAACCAAAGAATATTAACCTAGGCCTGAAGATAATGGATGAGAAATTTTAGCCTAAAAGGGTATCTTAAAAACTCAGGAGTGCTTTCAGACACCATTATCACTACTTGTACACTCCAGTAGAAGCACCAACGAAGTATTGGGATATCTAAAAACACCCTTAACTGATCCCTAAAATTAATGGGCCAGAGTCCCTGCTAGCATAAAGCATTTACACCAGCTGAATAGCTAGTTCACAGTGGCTTTATGAATTTCATCACAGGCTCAAAACATGGGAAAATGAAGGAAGAAATTTCAATAAGAAATTCATAGTTAATATTAATATACCAAAGCAATACATGGTATATCACCACAGTGTTCAGCATTACTGGGGGGTTTAAACAAATATAGTTTTAAAAATCTCTTACTCAATACACAGTTGAAAGCTCACACCAGCATGATAGATTTGTTAAGGAACTTTATACTCGTTATAAAACACAACACACATCATAACTTACCCAAAAAGTGTCATATATCCTTTGGTTTTGAACCAATACAATGCGCTTATTTTACACTGTATACCTAGCAATTCACTACTTCATCCAGAAGATAACAAGCCTAGTAATTCACTATTACTAGGACGGAGGGGAGGGCATGGCCATTGGGGTCGTGGTGGGGCGCGGACGGTATGGTCCATGGGGGGGGAGGGCACGGGCCCCTAGGGGCCTTCGGTGCCTGAGGAAGGTGGATATCATCACCCCCCCACTAAGGGGGAGGGAGGTGCCGGGTCCAGGGTCTGCACGTGGGGGGCTGGTGCTGATGAATGCGAGGTCCGTTGTTAACAAGGCCCCAATTTTCCATGATTTGATCTTGGATGGGGCCGTGGACCTCGCATGCATCACGGAGACCTGGCTGGATGATCTGGCCGGTCCAACTTTGGCGGATCTGGTTCCAGCTGGGTATGCCGTGCAGCATCAGCCCCGCATGGGCGGCCGGGGAGGGGGTGTAGCTATTGTTTTTAGGGAAGACTGGCCTGTTAGGAGGTATCCAGTGCGGGAGATTATGGGTGTAGAGGCTCTGCACGTGGTGATCGATTTGGCTGGGGGCAAGCTAGGGGTGCTGCTGGTGTACCGGGCCCCTTCATGCCCGGCGGCATCCCTTACCGCTCTAGCGGAGCTGGCCTCGGAGGTGGTGTTGGGCTCCCCCAGGACTTTGGTTCTGGGGGACTTCAACGTCCACGCCGATGCCGGCCTTGTTGGGGCGGAGCGGGAGTTCATGGCCGCCATGGCAACTATGAACTTGTCCCAGGAGGTGATCTGCCCGACCCACGTGGGGGGACATACCCTCGACCTGATCTTCGGCTCTGGCCTTGAGGCGGGGGGTCCGGTTGTGGGGGAGGTGACAGCGGTGCCCTTGTCGTGGACGGACCATTACCTCCTTCAGGCCGGTCTTTTAGCGCGCCCCCTCCAGAAGGGGAAGGGACCAGTTAGGATGGTCCGCCCTCGGAGGCTGATGGAACCCCAGCGGTTCCAGGAGGTCCTGAGGGAGCTTACCCTGGATGTGGACGGTCACTCTGTGGATGAGCTGGTCCGGCATTGGAACATCTTGCTGGAGGAGGCCATTGACAGGGTGGCTCCGAGGCGCCTTCTGCCTGGGTCTCGTCACCGCAGGACTCCTTGGTTTACTGAGGGCCTGCGGTGTATGAAGCGTATGGGCAGGAGGCTAGAGCGACGCTGGCGTCGGACTCGGTCTGTCTCCGATCGTCTTCTCCACAGGGCCCATTTGCGGTCCTATGTGGAGGCTGTGAGGACGGCGAGGAAGGAATTCCTCGCCGTCCTCATAGCGTCTGCGAAGTCGCGTCCAGCGGAGCTGTTTCGGGTGGTGCGGGGGCTGGTTAGTCCGGCCTCCCTCCGCCTGGATGGGGACTTGTCCCGGGCCCGCTGTGAGGAGTTTGTCATCTACTTCGCAGACAAGATTGCTCGGATTCAGGCCGATTTCGACGCTGGGTTGACAGCAGTAGGGGAAGAGCGCGGGGGGGCGGAGGGTCCGTCTGGTCCATCTTTATGGGGTGAGTTTCAGGAAGTGACGCCAGCCGATGTGGTGGATGTCCTGGGGTCTGTGAGGGCCACGTGTTGTCAACTAGATCCATGCCCGTCCTGGTTAATAAAAGCTTCCGGGGAGACGTTGGGGACGGTGCTGGCGAGGGTGGTGAATGCGTCCCTTCGGCAGGGGAGGTTGTCGCCTTGCTTAAAAGAGGCTGTGGTGCGCCCCCTGCTGAAAAAACCATCGTTGGACGTAGACGCGCTCGCCAGCTACCGACCTGTCTCTAACCTTCCCTTTTTAGGGAAGGTTATTGAGCGGGCAGTGGCGCTCCAGCTCCAGGGTCATCTAGATAATATCGGGCTCCTTGACCCGTTTCAATCTGGGTTCCGCCCCGGCTATGGCACCGAGACGGCGTTGGTGGCCTTGGTGGACGACCTCCGCCGGGAGATGGATGCGGGATGTTCGACATTTCTCATCCTGCTCGATCTCTCGGCCGCTTTTGACACCGTGGACCATGGGCTGCTGTTGAGACGACTGCGTGACCGGGGGGGTCTGGACGGGACTGTTCTTGAATGGTTCCGTTCATTCCTCTCGGGGAGGAGCCAACGGGTGGTGTTGGGGGAAGAAACATCGAGCCCCCGCGCCTTACCGTGTGGCGTTCCGCAGGGATCGATCTTGTCTCCATTATTATTTAACATCTATATGCAGCCCTTGGGGGAGGTCGTGAGAGGGTTCGGGGTGCGATGTCACCAGTATGCTGATGATACTCAGCTGTACCTCTCGTTTTCTACCGACCCAGACCCTGCTGTCTCGGTGCTATCCCAATGTTTGGAGGCCGTGGCGGATTGGATGCGGCGGAGCAGACTGAAGCTCAACCCAGATAAGACGGAGGTGATGGTGGTGGGGAGGGCGAAGGGGGTGGTGGCCCCCCTGGTTGGGGGGGTTTGCCCCCCTGTAGCTCAGCAGGTCCGGAGTCTGGGGGTCATATTGGACGCAGACCTGCGGCTGGAGCGGCAGGTGGAGGCAGTCGCTAAGGCTGCCTTCCGCCAGCTTTATCTGGTACGTAGGCTGCGTCCGTATGTCTCTGGCCCGGACCTGGCCTCCCTCATCCATGCCTTCGTCACCTCGCGGCTCGACTACTGTAACGCGCTCTACGTGGGGCTTCCCTTGTTCTTGGCCCGGAGGCTGCAGCTGGTGCAGAATGCGGCGGCCCGTCTTCTTACGGGGACGGGTCGCCGGGAGCACATTACACCGGTGCTCCGAGCGCTGCACTGGCTGCCGATAGTGTGCCGGGCCAAGTTCAAGGTCCTAGTAATGATCTATAAAGCCCTATACGGCCTTGGCCCCTCTTACCTTAGGGACCGCCTCGCCCTTCGCGCCCCGGAACGACTCCTGCGGTCTGCCGGGGGTGCCCTCCTGGAGGTCCCCCGTGTTAAGCGGGGGGCCACGATGGAGCGGGCATTCTCGGTGGTAGGGCCGCGGCTGTGGAACTCCCTTCCGGAGGAAGCTCGCCTGGCCCCAAGCCTTTTGACATTTCGGCGGAACTGTAAGACCTGGCTGTTTGCCCAGGCCTTTGGGAGGGAGGGGGGGGGGGGTGATTTTAATCCCCCACCCATTTATCTATTTATGATTGTTTTTCTAGCCCTGTTTTTTGATGTATTTTATATTGATATTTTAACTGAATTTTAATTGTTTTTATTGGTGTTGTTAGCCGCCCCGAGCTGCATTGCAGGAGGGGGCGGGATAAAAATCTGAAAAATAAATAAATAAAAAATAAATATTTCATCCATAAAATATAAAGCAATCACGATATCTTCTTCCATCAGCTTGAACATTGCTTACTTGATGTCAGTGATTGAAAAGCAAGGATCCATACTTATTCTACGTGCCCTTGTCTGCAGCAAGTTTAAAACACTAAACAAAAGATGAACTGTTGGCATATCAGTGTTTGTATCTAACATCTGAATTGCAAATAAGCTAAGCACAGAAGTCAGTCAATGAAGACGTAATGGGCTGCATTCTTTGCAAAGACCACCAGTTTAAATCTACTATATTAATAAAAACTTCATTGCTTTGGAGTTCTGGAAAAAATCGTAGCTTTTAACATGGTTTTGAATGTTCACATGATGTACAGTACCCCCATTCTGCCCCCACTCAATCCCATGATCCCACCCACCCCCAGGCCCCCATTCTGCACCCCCGGTCCCCCACTCAATTCCATGATCCCACCCCACCCCCCATTCTGCTCCCATTCATCACCTCTTTTGCTCCTGGGGTTCTTGGGGTTGGGTGGCCCATCCCCCCAGGCCGCAAGAACCTCAGGAGCAAAAGAGGCCCCAAGAAAAGAAGGTTCAAGATAGGTCACTTACCAGCTTCGCAGGCAGAAGGCAGGATCGGAGGAGGAGGAAGGCAGCCAGCCGAGGACTCAACAGCAGGTAGAATTCCCAGGCCCAGCTCAAGCAGGTCCTGCCTCGTGACTCTGGCAGGCAGCGCTGACGGCAACTCCTAGGCTCTCCCTGCCTCTGGGTCTGGCAGGGAGGGAGGGGGCGCTTAAGAGCTGTGCGGCAGAGTCCCAGCCTGGGAGGCCTAACTTACAATTTCCATGCTTTTTGGAGCATGGTTCAATTTGTAAGCGCTTTAGCTCCTCTCTTAAACTGAAGGTTTTTTTATCCTATAATTTGACATATGTTTCATTGCTGTTTGGGGATTATACGATTATATTTAAGTCTCAAAATAGGCTCATATAGGCAAAAATATGGGGAATCACTGCATTTATGGAAATAAAACTTCAAACTCAGTTTACATATCAGAAAACCTCAGTTCATTTCAGCCTTGCCTGTGCTGTATTTGCCTTTTAAATGTAGATACCTACTCTCAATCTCAACTTCATCTTTAACGTAGGAGTTTTTTGAGTGGTTGGGAACAGAGAACAATGACTTGGAGAGACAAACCTAGACGCAGTTATTAAATATATTGTCAGTGTCTTCTTCAATAACAACATTATCCCTCAGTGGAAAAGTGCAACAAATCCCAAGATGAAGTAAAAGGGATTTTGCTTTCAGCTAGTTCAAAATAATAAAGTGCTATAGCTCTGAATAATGCATAGGAACCAAAATAGTCATCTCCCGCAGTTAATACTTGGATGTTTTGAGATTAGAGCTTGGGGGGTTCTCTCATCATTTAGTTGGCTTCAGATTTTCTAGCTAATAAATTTCCACAGAGGAGAATAGGTACACAATGCAATCTCTAGACAGTTCCAAGGAACTGATTAAGACAAGTGATGTAAAACCATGGACTGATGCCATCCCCAGTACAGTCTAATGGAGAGAAGTAGATTATTCAGTCAAACCACTCTTTCCTGTCCATATTTTATTTTGCTACAGAGGGGCTGAAGTATTCCAACATTTAAACATCTTTTCTTGCTCACTCTTCCACAGCCACGGGTGATGATAGCAAAAGTAAAAGCAAGGCCTTTATGTGACCAAGGGTGTTTTTAGACAAGTGCCTCCTCACCTATTACCCACCCATCACGCATGTTGCAGGGCTGCATTGGTGCCCTATGCAGCCCTGCAACATGCATGATGGGTGGGTGATGAGTGGCTAATAGGTGGAGAGGCGTTTATCTAAAACAGTAGGTATTTTCAGACAAACACCTCCCCACGTCTTACCCCCCCCCACCCATTACGGGCCCTTTTCACATAGACACTCTTAACACTGATAAAATGGGTGTTACATTTTATTATACATGTTACAGGGCACCCACAGGGTAACACTGCAGCCCTGCAACATGGGTCTTTTTCAAACAAGATGCCTCCACCCAGTTTCGCTGGGTGTAGATGGGTTGAGGTGTCTGTGTGAACACCGTGGGCAGTGGGTGGGGTGCATTTCTCTGGGTGGAGGTATCTGTGTGAACACCAGGGGTGGTGGGTGTAGGTGTGTGCGTCCTCCCGTGCAACACTCATCTCCACCCACCCATGGAGCAATGGACTCCAATGCCGGTTGCTCCATGGGTGGGTGGTGGGTGGAGATGGGTGTTGCGTGGAAGCATGCACGCACCTCCACCCACTGCCCGCGGTGTTCACACAGACACCTCCACCCATCTCCACCCAGCGAAATGGGGTGGAGGCATCTCGTGTGAAAAGGGCCCATGTTGCAGGGCTGCAGTGTTGCCCTGTGGGGCCCTGTAACATGTATAATAAAATGTAACACCCATTTTATCAGTGTTAGAGTGTCCGTGTGAAAAGGGCCTGTAATGGGTGGGTGGTGGTGGGGTAATAAGTGGGGAGGCATTTGTCTGAAAATGCCCACCTGTTACCCATCCACCTATTACCCAGGTGCTGGACGTGGACCTAAGACACCAGGGTTCAAATCCCATCTTAGCCATGAATCACGGGGTAGCCATGGACAAGTCGCTATCCTTCAGCCTTATTTCCCTACCTGTAAAATGGGAATAATAAGGACCTGCCTCACAGGGCTGTTGCACGTGGGAACTAGTTAAGGCTTTTAAGGCACTTTGAATACTGAAAGTACCGTATAAATGATTAGTAATGTTGTGTCTTTGGAATAGGGAGCTTTGGTAATCCCCCTTGGAACATAATGCTGTTGGAAATATGTTGCGTGGAAGCAAGTGGGGCCATTTAGCCCTTAGTTAAGTATATCTGAAGATACACCTGGGGTGTATCTTTTGGAGCAGGAGAGCAGAGTTTTGGGCCTGGCAGAGATTAGAGAAGCTGCAAGCAGGAGTGTAGTTTGGGGAAAAAGACAGAGGCCCTTTTTACACAGACACTCTAACATTGATAAAATCGGTGTTACATTTTATTATACATGTTGCAGGGCACCCAGAGAGCATGTCTAATAAAATGTAACACCCATTTTATCAGTGTTAGAGTGTCTGTGTGAAAAGGGCCATAGAGGCAGTCTTTTGGAGACCCTCTGGATTACTTAGGAAGGCCAGATATGCAAATTTAGAGGACCTGTATTTCTCATAAGTGCTTTCTAAATTTGCATATCTGGTCACCCTATTATTACTGCAACAGTGTCTGTCTGTTGCGGGGAGCGCTGCAGGTGTTGTCAGCCGCTCCCCATCCACTCATCCTCAACCTGTAAATCGGTAAATAAATGGATTTCTATTTGCACCACAAGACTCCAGTCTCTCTCTCTCTCTCTTCAAAAGAAACCAACCCTAGAAAGGCTGCCCTGGAAACTTCACACAGCTCAGGGAAGTGGGAGCAAAATTGATGTCAGAGGTGGGATTGTGTAGAAGAGAGAAAATTGTGAACTGGTGTTTCAGTTGAACTAGGATGAAGGAGACAGTGGCATTCCTAGCAGAAATCAAAGCATCTATTGAGTCCTCCCAACCAGGGCCAGCTCTGCCATTAGGTAGAGGTAAGTGGCTACACAGAGCAGCAGATGTAAGGGAAGGTGGCAAAATGCCACTTCTCTTACCAGCAGCACTGAAAGGGGACTGGGTCACCTAGGCCGCAAGGCAGGTGCCACCAGAGAGGAAGCCATGGGTGGTGGAGCTGGTCGCGGTGTGCTGTGCTGTGCTAGGGAGGCAGAGCTTTACTAGAAGGCTGTGGGATGTCAGAGTGGAGAGCTGGGGCTCAGCAGGCTCAGGCTACAGCACTCTGCGGTTGGGTGGGGCTAGAGTGCTCTCTAGTATGGGGCTCTGGCATGCCAGGACTTTACTTGAGGGGGTTGCCTGGAGTGGGGAGACCATCTTGGGTCCCCCCCTTCCCCAGAGCTGCTTTCCTATCTGGCCCGTGGGCTGGGGGTTTCCCACCTCTGCCACCTGAGGTGACAAAAATCGCTAAGGTCGGCCCTGCTTCCAACAACAGCAGGCAGAGTGTGTAGAGGCTTTCCAACAGCAGCTCAAGGAGACCATGGAGACATCTCAGCAGAAGATGGAGGCATCCCAGCAGAAGCTCAAAGAGAGCATGGAGGCTTCACAAGAGGAAATGATGAGAGCTAGCTGTTTCTGATCCAGCAAGGTTAATGCTGACCTTGTATCTCAGCTGCAGTGCACCCAGTTGGGGTTTGTACGGAAGTTGGAAGAGGTAGCTGGCTGTTTGACTGCCTTGGACACTAAAATGTTTCAGTCCTTGGCTGAAACCCAAAAGGTGATGACTCCCTTGGAGCTCTCTCCTAAAAGACTATTAAAGGGCTTAAAGAGGTTGAGGGCCACATGGAAAAGAGATTTCAAGAGTGGCAGCCAACCCTGGAAATCAGTATCTTGGAGGGAGACCAGCATCAACTTGGGACTGTGTGAGTGTGGGGCAAGGAAAGGGAGGGGAGGAAGTAGAGAAATCATTTAAAAACATATTCTACACTTTATGCATCATGTAGCAGTTTGGGACCAGCAACCAACCAGCTGGATTAACCGAAAGACCCACTGTGTATGATTGGAAAATTGCCTGGGAAGCACATCAGTTTCAGTCTGAGTTCATCTCCCATATAAATAGCTGGAAAATGGACAGAACAGGGCATTCCTGGGCAGCTAGCCAGAGTGGACTGTCCCGGATGGTGCTGCAAAATCTATCCCTGGATAACTGACAAAGGGTAAAAACAAACATGTAGGCAGACAGTGAGGTGGCTCCCTGGCCGGGCCTGGGGTGGAAAACTCCCCAGCCTGACTGGTAGCTGCCACTCTCTCGGTTGGCGAGTGGCATGAAACAAACAGGCTTGCCATCAGGAGAGCTGTCCCACCACCTGCACAACCTGTGGGGAGAGGGAAACCACAACAAATGTGCAGGTGGCTGGCCCTGTCCCTCTCCCAGTGCCCTGCCCCGTCATGACGTGCAGCCATGCTGACCAGCCCTGGCAAGGCTAAACGTATGTGTTGGCCCACTGTGTCCCATATTGACCCAGGTGGGCAGCCCTTGGCCTGGGATGAGGGCCCAGGGCACATCCTGGGCCAGTTGCCTACCTGCCCCAGGGCAGAAGTGAGTCTACATCTGACAGCCCGTGAACACATGTACCAGTGGGTGCCAAGCCACAATGGGCCACCATCATGACTGTTAACACCCAGAGTTTTCCAGACTTGGTGAAAGCACTGGATCTGTGGTTTGGGTTAGAGCACTAATTAGAGTTGGCGAGGACCCAGTTCAGGAGCCAGTGGAAGAAAAAGGAAGAAACCCTGCCAGAGCAAGCAATCAGAGGACCGGAAGAGGCTGATGTGTGCCACTTACCCCAGTGCCAGAGAGGAGATGCAGGACATCCTGGCAGCAGGACCATTGATGGCCAATGGAAACTGGCCTTTTGAATGTGTGTGAGGCTGAGGAAATAGCCAGAGAAATAGAATCCTCCTGGGCAGCAACTGAATCACGGTGGGAAACAGCCCACCGTGAGGGAAACAGAGTTTGTAGGTAAGCAGCACTAGCCGTTGTCTTGTATGGATGGCAAAAAAGAGGGAATCTGAGTGGATTCAGAACATTTTTGAACAGTTGGTGAGTGTATTGTCAGGCAAAACTAAGGGGGGTGGGGGTGGCCAGAGGTATGAGAGGAAAGTGCCCTTTAAAGAGCTGGCACTGTGAGAAAATTGGCTACGAAAAGGAGGATTTCTTGCTATCTACTTAAGGGGAGCCAAAATAGGGCCCCACAAGTGCCAATAGAGGGGTCTCCATCCTCTTTGGAGAACTGGTCACCATCAAGCTGAAAGGACAATACTTGGAGTTTATTTTACTTAATTCATTTATTTATTTTCAACCTGCCCTTTCCCCAAGACTCAGGGCGGCTTATAAAAAAACATAATACAATAAGAAAACATTAAAATACAATTTAAAAACAACAACAAAATCTGCTGACCCCAACCCCAAAACAACCTCCCACCTAAAGAGTTAAAAGAAGCAGCCCCACAGTTTTTTGCTTATGGGCAGCTGAACAATAATAATGGGAGTTTTGCAACTGAGAATATAAAATAGGGGTCATGGAGTGCATGGTATAAACTCGATTTTTGGTCCCGGGGAAATATAGGGACCCAGAAGCAGAATCTGAACTTTGGTTCCTTACTGAGCTGCTAAGAGAAACCTTTCCCCCAATGAACACAGAGATCAATTTTCCTTTATCTTACTTTACTAAAGAAGTTAAAATTGAATACAAGTTATATTAAAATTAAGTAGTAAATCTGGATCCAAATTTATTCTAAGTAAAATACATATACTGAGTATGCAGTAAGAAAGAATACAAATATCTCAATAATAAAGAGACACAAAATATATAGATAGGAATACATATAAAAGTATAACTGAAAAAATATAATGAGAAGTATAGCCATACAAGAAAAATATAGAAAGTAATAGAAATATATGACCTCTTGCAACGGGGGTTTATTCAGCTTCTGCCAGAAAGTAGGGGTGTGGAATTCATTTTCGTTATTATAATGAAAATTTACATTTTGTTTTTGTTATTGTAATAACAAAAATGACAAATAATAATGAAAACAAAAATGAAAACAAATTTTAGTTTTCAAACTAATGGAAAACACTGAAAAATGCATTTCTGGCTATAACGTTTTTGTTTCTTATTCAATTCTGATGCACTGTGGAGAAATTGTATCCCCAATGGAGGGCACTATGTGTACCAAATTCTGGAAAGATTGGATAAAGGGAACAATTGAATGTTATGATTTTAAGAAAATTTGCATACACATTCCTGGATACAACTTCTTTCTCTTCCATCAAATTTGCATGAAACCGAGGAAGGTTATGTCGCTTCCCAAGATTACCAAATCCTGCCAAATTTCAGAAGGATTGGACAAAGTAACAGAGTAATTTAAGTCTGTTATTTACATGTATACAAACTGTGTACAGTTCATACAATGAAGTAAATAATCTGAGTGTATACATTATACAATTCGTTGTACACAATGAAGTTATGT
>QEPC01011750.1:159011-185252 GCA_003113815.1 Sphenodon punctatus
CCCTCTGTTCCCCTTCCTAAGTCTCTCCCCCAGCTCCTGTCTCTCAGATTGTAAGCCCTAGGGGCAGGGACCGTGTCTATTTTATTACTTTGTAAAGTGTCAGGTACACTGCTGGCGCTATATAAATGTTTGTTAATAATAATATTAAAATAGGCCAACCACTGGGCAGGCTTTTGTATTGCAACATATCGTTGATAAATATAGGCAGTGTAATAGGAAGGTGTATGCCGCATTTATTGACCTTTCGGCAGCTTTTGATTCTATCTGTAGAATAATATTGTGGCAAGAATTAGAACATTTACAGATGGACAAACGCCTATTGGCCTTGATCAAAGCCTTGTATTCAGAGACAACTCTAAGGATTAGAGTACACCCAGCTGGTTTGCTTTTGGAGTCAATTCCAACTGGACATGGTGTCAGACAAGGCTGCTTGCTGGCTCCAACGTTGTATAATATCTATGTGAATGCGTTGATACAGGGACATAGGGCGACTGGGGCTTATCATCCTCTGAGGATCAGTGACAGGAGAGTTTTTATGTTAATATATGCGGACGATACAGTCCTGTTGGCACTTAGTAGATGAGCCCTGGAAAGATCTTTAATGGATTTTGAGGCTAGTTGTGAACAAAGAAAACTCATCATAAACTATGATAAAACCAATATTGTAGTTTTTACTAAAAGATATGTACAACAAGCTTGGTTTATAAAGGGACATAGAATCGAACAAGTGCGAAGGTACTGTTATCTGGGCATTACTTTTCCGATAATAACGCTTGGTCAAATCATATTGCTGGGGCAAAACAGAAGGCAAAAACAGAATCACTAGCTATCCAATGCTTTTACTATCGGTATGAGCAACGTGGTCTGGAGGCAGTGAGAAGAATTGCTAATGCAAAGCTCTAACAGGTATGCTATATGGTGCCCCGATTTGGGGAATCGATCAACAGGCATCTAAATATCTTGAACCAGTCCTTAATGCCCTATGGAGATGGGCCTTGGCATTACCTCCCTCAGTCAGTTCTGCATTGTTAAATCTGGAAATGGAAAATCACTCAATCGATGCCCATATAGTAATTAGAAAGTTAACATTTTGGGCAAAATTGAGAGAGGCATCAATCCTATCTTTGATGGCCCAGGTTTGGGCTGAAAAACAGCAAGATAGATTAGGGGGGAGGGATCGTTGGTGGGTGGATGTGGAGAGATGTCTATTGTTGTTGGGTTTTTCAGAATTTTTTAGGGGCAAACCAAGCAAAGTGGTAATTAAGATGCTAAAAGGGTTTGGGACACCGACAGACAAAAGCTAAGAGCAGAATCGTCTAATTCCCATGTCTCCCCCTATCATAAATACTTTATCCCCAGTAGAGGTGGGGCTGCATACATTGAGTCTTTAGTGGATCCCATTCTTAGGAAGGCTATGATGAGCCTACATTTTCAAACAGTTCAAATAGCTGTAGTAGAGGGTAGATATAAGGGTATCCTGCTACAAGATCGGATCTGTCCATGTGGGTAAGAGGTGGAAGAGTTGGGACATTATATTTTGAAATGCCCCCTGTATAAGGAGCCACACATTACCTCCTACAGAAAATCATCGCTTGGGACCCTTCTTGGTCAAATATCCAACAGATAATGTATTTACTGGGTGATAAGGTCTCTGCGTGATCGAAATCAGTGGCTATTTTTGCCTGCAGAATTGCAAAAATTCGCAGGAGTTTAGAGAAGATTAATGAAGGTTGTGGAGGTGTGGGATGATCAGAAACTATCATCCCAGATTAAATGCCCTGAAGTCTTTTTACTGGTTCTCTTCCCCCGTAAGTGTTTAAAATATGTTATTTGTTTGTGAATGGAAGAAATGATGTAGATAAGTAGGTTTAGGTATTGTTTTATTTGTTGGTTGAAAGATTATATTAACTTGGTATGGTTTCCGGTTTTAAGTATATATGGATGATTTATTAAATTGTTTTGTATTATATATTTATATATTGTGAAGGCTGTGTGGCCAACAATAAATTTCTTTCTTCTTCTAAAAAAGAAGGACATAACTGGGACTTTGGGGGATAGCATCCCAGCAATTAGGGGACATGGTTTACACATCCAGGTTGGCCAATTATCACAATCGCATCCTGTGGCACTGAGACAGAGAACCTAATGTAACAAAGTGTTCCAATTTACTAATACAAGTTCACATACAATATGGAGAAAAGTATCACCTAATATCAACAAAGTTGCAAGCAACAGAACAAAATGAATACACAAACAAAAACCCTGTGTGGAGTTGAAGGAAAATGGGATTTCTGTACCCAGAAAATTTTGAATGCTAGCCCAAAGTAGGGCTTCTTTTCCCACAGCTCTTGGGTGCTGGCTCAGCATTTCACTATCAAGTAATAGCTTCCTCAGGGGCCCTACAGTTCACGAAGATTTATCCTTCAAAAATCACAAGATCATTCCTTTCATATGATCGAAACAGACTGTTCATTCAATGGTTCATTCTGTAACCAAAAATACCAGTTGTTGATTAAAACACGTGGTTGCATAATAGATTAAATAAACCTTCCAACATACAGAAGCTACTCATTCAATGGTTCATTCTATAACAGAAATACCAATTGCAAGTTTAGAACACATAGTTGCATAATGGGTTGAACAAACCTTCCAGCAAATTATTATACAGAGGTAAAATATTGATTAAGAAGACCAAACATGTAAGCATCTTCCCAAACCTCTTTTTGTAGCCACAGAGTAATATAATCCTAAATAAGCGGTTAGTGATGAGTCACTCCGTTCTTTACCCTCAAAAACCCTGTATCAAAATCTCAAAAAAATGACCTTAATGAGAATGGAGCTCACCTATATTGAGGTGCCCAATAGGAAAGACCCAAATCGCTCTTCTGTGCTGGGAAGGGTCTCTGTTCTTTAATCTGAACTGAAAATGTAGTAAATGCACATTATCAAAAAAAAAAAAACCCTTAAAGGCTGACCTAAAACCAGCCCCCTATATCCCACTTAGAGATATGTATACTAACCTGACAAGATATATACAATATATCTAATGTTAAGTTCTAGCCACTCTTGAGCTTCGCCAAGGCCTCCTTTCTCTCAGTTTTGGACCAGTCAAGCATCTGTCTGGAGTTGCAAACCGCTTTGAGAAGAGCTGCAGTATTTTAAACAGAGCCTCATCACCTGATCCCAACCAGCCAATTGGTGCAAAGGCATGTGATCCTGAAAACTCCGCTGAGACCTGTTCTTAACTAATCAGCCTTGATAGCAGCAAATATGGTAGTGGTGTGTCAAATACACCCATTTAAATGCTGCTTTCTGCAAGTATCACAGGCACAAATGTTAAAGGCATATGCCCCGCAAAATTATATAAATGTTGTTGACATGTTCTATCAGCTGTGATCTTCCCCAAAGTACTGACACATGGATCTGTCCTTCCCTCTGGAACTTTTATTATACAGGAATACTGGTTAGTTAAATCTATTCAAAAGATAGAATCCAATAGGTCATTAAGACCACATGGTTGAAGAGTGTCCATAATTAAAATCCAAAAAATGAAAGATTTAAATAACAAAAACAAAGAACAAAAAAGAATGACATGGGTCCCTGGTGCACACCTCTGCCAAAAAGCACCACCAGCAGCTGAAGAACCAAGAACTACTCTCAGAGCGGCTTTATATACTCTTTTGCACCCTAACATACATTCCATAAGTATGTTTGATGTAGATAATTCTATAAACAATATTTCTAATTAAAAGATGTTTCTTCAACTTCAAACCAGATCTAATACTGTGTAAAGAAGACATCCTGAGGACAGTGGGCCTCAGTCCTTATCTCAAAAGTCTAGCTTCACAGCATTGCTGTTATCTCTATGTTTTTGCCATGCTTAGGAATTTCCATCTACTTCACTTCTATTATGAGTTCTCTTTGTCCTACATATTTCAGGCAGTGTTTTAGGCCTAGCAACAAAATCTCCACTTCAGCAATCTCCAATGGGTATTGCGGATACTCAACTGGCTGTAATAACACAGTTGTTATTCCACTGGGCCCAGGCTCTCTGACCAAGCTCCTCGGCCGGGCTAGGCTCTGCTCCCTAGTTGTGGGAGGCACCACCTGCTACAAAGAGCCATGAAATGAATCTCTATGGCTTCACCAGAGTAGCTAGTTACTACACTGAAGGGGGGAAAGCCCTGCCTTTCCTCCATGACTGGTCAATCTCTTTCCCTGGGCCGTTTCCCCAGCACATGGCCAGGCTGCCTCCACCTCTGAGTCCCTTTCACTGCATGGATGGGTTGCCACTACCAGTAGGGTCAGACCCCCTCCCTTCCCCATGTGCAGTCAGGCTGCCGCAGTCATAATTAGCCCCCACTGCTGGAGTTGCCCCCTCCCACTAGGGAGTGAAAGTGTGTGTGTGTGTGTGTGTGTGTGTGTGTGCAAAAATGTGTGTGCATGTGAGTGAAAGTAAATGTGTGTGAGAGTGCATGAGGGGGAGAAGCTTATTTGATGAGAGACAGGGCTTATAAATTGAGGAGGTGGAGCTTAATGCCAAGAGGGTGGGACTTATCTCCTTCTTTGGCTGCTTGAAATGTTGGAAGATATGGTCTAGGGGGTTGGAGCTGTGGGGTGGGACCTGTGACTTGGGGAGGGGGGCAACTCCTGTCTCTCTATTAACTCACTCATTGGCTGTGGGGCTGAAGTGGAGTGTGTGCATGCGAGAGGAAAAGCAAGTGTGTGTGTGTGTGAGAGAGAGAGGTGGGGTGGGTTGGGGTGGCAGATGACATTTGATTTAATTTAGGCATGTTCATGCATTTGATTTAACTTGGGCATATGATGACTTGGGGCAGGGAAAGGGCTAATGGAAGCCAGAGGAGGAGCTGTTCACTCACTCCCTCAGTTTAGACTGTTGTTCCTTTGCTTACCCTTCTTTGGCTAAGCTTTAGTAATGAAGTACCTAAGAGCTCTCTGTGTTTGTGAAATAAATTGAATTCCCCCAGTTTTAAGCACCTGAGAAAGCTTTGGATCAGTTGCTGCTGCTGGCATAGCTCCAGGAGCTATGCCAGCAGCTCCAGTAACTAATATTATAATTATTCTTATAATTATTGTTGTACTTCAAAGCTATTTATGCATTGAAACTATAATAAGGCAGAAAATTGTTGTCTGTGGCCTTGGAGCCTGGATCTCCTGAAGGCATCTAGCCGCAGCATGCGTGCAAATTTGCATAAGCAGCCAAGGGAGAAATTGTCGGCGTAAGCATTGCAGATTGTATGATAATAGCTTGCAGTTTAGAGAGTGCATTTAATCACAAAGGGTCCCAGAGCGCTCTTCTCTTCCCCTTTATTTAGATTTATGCCGGGATCACATTTATATACACCCCTGAAATGCAGCTACCTCCAGCGACTTAACAACTCTGCAAAACATTTTCAGACCCAAATTAAGCACTGCTGCCAAAGCTGACTGATTACTGCCAGGGAACTGGAGAATGCAGTCACCAGCCCTGAATGTATGTTGAATGCTGAAGTTAACAGCCTTCATCCTGTGAAAAGGACTGTGGGAACTTCAACCATGACAGGTGGGTAGAATCTCTGGTTTAGATTTCATTTGAAAGGCAGCACTTCCCAAAGTAGCCTTCTCCCCCTTCTCACCAGCATTGTAGTGGCATTGGTTCAGTACTGAGCCACAAGGAAACCAAGCTTAGGAGGACTGAAGTCACCTGTATCTGGTCATCTAGGTCAGTGGTTCTCAGCCTTTTTGTGCACGAGACTCACCAAAACATTTTTAAACCATCTGGGACGCACCTTTCAAAAATCCAGAACCAGGAAGCCTCACAGGGACCCAATCCTAGCAGCGGGGTTGGGGGGTTGATACTGACAGCAGCAGGGGGACCTGATCTCAGCAGCAGCAGCAGCAGCAG
This sequence comes from Sphenodon punctatus, assembly GCA_003113815.1. Taxonomy (NCBI): domain Eukaryota; kingdom Metazoa; phylum Chordata; class Lepidosauria; order Sphenodontia; family Sphenodontidae; genus Sphenodon; species Sphenodon punctatus. The sequence continues at coordinate 164,917 of QEPC01011750.1, forward strand.
GGAGCTAGCATGAGGCAACCAGAACAGCAGAAAGCAAGAGTCGGAGAGGCAAGAAAGTTGAGGGAAACTATGTCCTCCCTCTTCTTATTCCTCAGTGGAACAGGCAGCCAGAACAAGTGGCAGGAAGGGAAGCAGCAGGGAACACAATGCAGCTACAGCAGGGCTATGGTCTCCCTCCAGCCACCCTGGCCCCAAGCCAGACCCTTCTGGGGCCCACCAGTGGGTCCCAACCCACTGGTTGAGAACCACCAGTCTAGGATTTGTCTCCAAGCACTAGGGATGTGCGAACAGAATGTGGTTCGGCTGTTCAGCTTGAAAACTAAGTTCGGGTTCATGGGTTCGGACCCGCTGAATGTTTGGAAGGTTCGGCCGTGGCGGAGCCTTGGGGCGCTCCAGGGGAGTCCATGGGGGCATGGCAGGCCGTCGGAGACACAGCAGCAACAGCAGCAGCAGAGACTGGGAAGGCTTGGTGCTTGGCACCCCGGATTTCCCAGGCAGGCAGGGTCAGCGCTTGGCCCCCAGGGGTGCCCGTGGCGCCATGGCTGGCCACCTGAGACCTAGCGGCAGCGGCAGCAGCAGAGGCTAGGAAGGCTTGGGGCTTGGTAGCTGGTCTGGCAACCCTACTTGGCCGGGCATTGCAGGCTGCCAGGCATCGGTGGAGCAGCAGCAGACATTGGATTGCCCAGTAGCAGAACCCATGGCAGCAGCGGCAGCAGCAGTGGCAGCAGCAACAGACACCTTGATGAAAAGCAGCTGCTCCACCAACTTGGCCCCCAGTCTCAGGTGGTGCGGCGAGCAAATGTCCCCCGCCATAGAGAACACCCATTCGCTGGGGACACTTGGTGGTGGTGGGCAGGACAACAGACCGTGGGCCACTTTGGACAGGGCCGGCCACACGTCCCTCTGAGAGCTGTGTCATCACCATGTTCTGCCCCTCCCATCAGCGCTGTCAGTGGTGCAGCAGCCAGTTGAGGGCCAGAAGCGTCAGTGCACCATGGAGGAGCTGGGGTGGGGGCAGCTGCCAAGTGCATCGGCAGCTGCAGGACATGGAGGGTGGCGTGGCTTTCAACTGCAAGCCAAGCACGTGTTGTGGGAAATGATTGCGCTCGATAGGCAGCCCTTCTTGGTGGTCCGGGACATGGGGTTTAGGTGCCTGATTAGCTTCCTGGCCCCCCAGTTTAAGCTGCCATCACACAGCACCCTGAGTCAGACTGCCACTGATGCCTGGCAGCCTGCAATGCCTGGCCAAGCAGGAGTGGCAGCCACCGAGTCCTGGTCAGGCCTCTGCTGCTGCTCCGTCGATGCCTGGCAGCCTGCAACGCTCGGCCGTGATGGTGACTAGAACCGGAGAACCCAGCATAGAGTGAGCAGAACTGGAGTTCTGCCAGCACCACCCATGTGGTGCCAGCCCTGTACCGGGCTTTAAAGGAGTGGGTGAGGGAGCAGCTGGCAGGGGCTGGGGGTGCCACCATCCACTTCACCATTGACCTGTGGTTGAGTAGGAAAGCGTAGCATGCCTACCTGGCAGTGATGATGCACTGGTGGCAGGACCTGGAGGCAGTGTTTGGCAGTGGCAGGAGAGGTCCCGAAGTAGGGTATAGGTGGGCCCTGCTTCAGGCGGAAGTCATGGATGCTGCAGCTCCCACACTTCTCGGAAAATCGAGGCACCCCTGACCGCCATGGTGAGGGAGTGGGTCACGCCAGGTGCGTCCTTCACCAAGGGGTGCTGGTGATGCATAACGTGCATATTGAGGGCAGTCCACGAGGGGGGGCTTCACCAGCATCCCTTCATCTGGTGGTCAGGGGCGCTCTGGGCTTGGGTGAGAAGGAGATTGGCACCCTTAGCTCCCTGATCAAGTGGGGGAGAAAGCTGGCCAGTTTCTTTAACCAGAGCGTGATGTGTTCACCCGGTGGAATTCCTCCACATTCCTGATGCTCGTATGGCTTCTCGAGCATAAAGCCACTTTGCATCAGGTTCAACTGGTGATGGACAGCGGGACACCTCCAGGGTACTATGGGGTGGAATGGGAGATCCTGGCTCACATTGTCTTTCTTCTGAGACTGTTCCTGGCCTTGATGGAGACCTTCAGCTCCTCCACGGCCACCATCATCCAGGTGACCCCTCTGGTGCAGAGTCTCCTCAGGAGGCTGGAGGAGATTCTCCAGGGGCGGGATTGTGGCCCTCAGGGCAAGAAGCTGGCGGCTGAGGCGGTTTCCCTGGTGTGGCAGCTGAAGGAAGGGCTGAAGGCGGGGTTTGATGAGCTCCTGCAGAGGGAGGAATATGTGTTGGCAGGGAACCATGCTGGACCCCAGGATCAAGGGCAGCGTGGCACACCAGACACCGCTCTATGGCCACTGGAAGGATGAGCTGGTGGAGAGGGTCTGGCAGGCAGAGAGGGCTCTGGAAAGTGCATGGCAGCAGCAGCAGGACGCCCCTGGGGATGGTGGGAATGGGAGCAGCCACCCCGTTCAGCCAGCGGTGTTTATCCCTGCTCCCAGCCCTAGCAGTAGCAGCACCAGCAACAGGCTGAGCAGCAGCAGCACCCCTATTGCTTCCAGATGACATGTATGGACAGCCCTCCCTGCCTGGAACGTAGGCCCCAGAACCCTGACGGTGGGTCCTGCTGCTGGAGTGGCTGTTACTTGATGCAGTGGAACGATGGCTCGCTGTGAGCGGAATGACGGCCCCAGAACCCTTATGGTGGGTCCTGGGACTAGAGTGGCAGCTTCTGGATGACATGGATGGACAGCCCTCCCTGCCTGGAACGTAGGCCCCAGAACCCTGACGGTGGGTCCTGCTGCTGGAGTGGCTGTTACTTGATGCAGTGGAATGATGTCTCTCTTTGAGCGGAATGACGGCCCCAGAACCCTGATGGTGGGTCCTGGGACTAGAGTGGCAGCTTCTGGATGACTTGGATGGACAGCCCTCCCTGCCTGGAACGTAGGCCCCAGAACCCTGACGGTGGGTCCTGCTGCTGGAGTGGCTGTTACTTGATGCAGTGGAATGATGTCTCTCTTTGAGCGGAATGACGGCCCCAGAACCCTTATGGTGGGTCCTGGGACTAGAGTGGCAGCTTCTGGATGACGTGGATGGACAGCCCTCCCTGCCTGGAACGTAGGCCCCAGAACCCTGACGGTGGGTCCTGGGGCTGGAGTGACTGTTTCCTGATGCCAGGTATAACACCTAAATCTATCTAATCTAATCTAAATAAATGAAACTATGGAGGTAAATGTGTGGAAATGGGTGAAATAGGAGGAGGATGGCAATGGATTAGGAACACAAACTGCTGGGAGAGGGAGACTTCCAAAAATGCCTGCTGACAGGATCAGTGGCTAGCTTAGAAGGAATTGGAAGGGGGGAGGGCAATGACTTTTGTTACTTGCTGCGCCTGCCTTACCACAAGCCTCATTGGCTCTGTGCAGCCTAGCCCCATGCCAATCACAGACTGCGAAGCCAGTGGTCTGAGGAAAAGAGGAATGGTGATTGGGCAGGCTGACTGCTAGTCCAAGCCTCTTCACCCCTGGCACCAGGAAGTCTACTCCTCAGCTGTCCCCACTCCCTTGGCCTTCCGGTCATGTTTTTCCCGCCCGAACGCAGCTGTACACACCGGAATGTGGCCAAACTGTTCGTCCACTTCAGTGTTCGGTTCAGCTGTTCAGTTTGGCCGTTTGGTTTGGCCGTCCGAACGGGCTGAGTTCGGACCGAACACCAAATGCCCAAACCGCGTTTGCACATACCTACCAAGCACATACAAGATCTAACATGGTCCTATTTCATTTGTGAATGATTATGATGACCTAAGCACTCCAGACAGACTTCACCAGAGCAGATATGAAAATACAAACTGTTTCCTAAAAGAGTGGGGAGGATGGATGCCACAAACTCCCACAGGGCCCTGCAAGTGCTTGCAGGGGGAAAACCCCATGGTACAGCAACCCCTAAGTGTGTCCCTTTGGGAAGAGCTGCATCCCAGCAGATGGAATGGCTAGTTGCTCCCAGCTGGGAATAGAGAGCAAGGTGTTCTCCAGCTGGGAGAGAAGTGGACCACCCCCCTTTTCTGGGGCTGCTGACACTGAGTGGGGAAGGGGCTCCGCTTCAGCAAACAGGCTGGGAACTGGCCAGAGCACTGAACCTGGAGGCTAAGGAAGCTGTCTTGCAGAGGACATAGTACAGCAGACCACCCAGGTTTGGAGTAAGCCCTGGTAGTCCAAGGGCTAGGGGTTGTAGTCCAGAGAGGCTAGTCAGGGGGATATAGACCTGAGGGCCAGAAAAGAGAGCTTACTCTAAGAAGAGCCTATAAAGAGGATTGGCCACAGCTCTAAAGACAAGACAGTGAGGAGATTGCTTGCAGGGCCAGGAGGCTTGGCTGGGAGCCCAGTGAAGGGGTCTTGCGGAATTAGTAAAGGCTGTAATCTTGTTGGGAACGTGGGTGTCACGGAGAAACATAGGGTCATACACGTGTGATACTGGCCCACATGTAAACTATACTGGCCCACATGTAAACTACAAGTCTAGTAAATATATGAAGCAAACTGTTCAACATGTATGTAATGTTACCCATTTGTTTGTGGACTTTGGATGGAGAAATTGTACTGTAGTATGGCTGTTTGAGGGCCTGGAACCTGTCACATCTCACCATTCTAGGCCTTCCATTTAGTGGACTGGGGTGAGAAGGGGTGGAGGTACCATGTGCTGGGCCATGGGGTGGGCATCAGGCATGCAGGGGGCTACAGAGATGGAGAGAGGGGGTTTAGCAGATCAAAAGAGTAGGGTGCATAGGGGTCATGGAGGGCAGAGAGATGGGGACCAGTAGTACTACCCAAGCACTCTGTGGGTGGGCAGGTCCTGTCTCACCCACCTGTAGAGCACTCCAGTGGGTGTGCCAGACTCCACCCTCTTGCAGCCTGGCATCTCTCTCCCCGCCCAGGTAGGAATTTTATAGAGGGCCCTAGCCAGTCAGGAGCTGGGAAGTTGGCTACTGTTCATGAGTCAGTGTGACAAGGCTAATAGGGATGGAAAAATTCAAATCAGATTAATACAACTCACTCGATTATAATCAATTAATACAATCTACTTGATTTTCCAGATCCATCTGATTTTCATTGGATTGGATTAATTCAGGGGTGCACTCTCAGGCGTCTCCTCCTCTCTGCTATTGCTATTTGCTAGACTCGTTTTTGGTCCATTCATCATTGTAGGATTGTGTCTTAGAATGATGAATGGCCCATTGAGCTGAATAGGTTTGGTTTCCCATTGAAAATTTTCCCATTGAAGTCAATGGGGGGAAATACGATCCAATTCTGGTCCCAATATGATTAAAATATGATTCTACTAAATCCTAGGGATGGGCGAATGTGATTCGGAAGTTCGGAGTTCGGGCCGAACTCTGCCTGTTTGGACAACCGAACCGAACATTCTAACTGAATGCATGAACGGCCGAACAGTTCGGATGAGTTCGGGGGTGGGGAAAATGTGACTGGAAGGTGGGAAAAATGTGACTGGAAGTGGGAGGCAGCTGAGGAGCAGACTTCCTGGCACCAGGGGTGGAGACCAGGGGTGGTTTCAGGGTCAAACAAACAAAAAAATTCGAATTTGGTTTTGATAGCGCAATTTTTGGTTGTTCGGCCGAACCGAACTCCACTGAACCGAACAGTCGAACGCAAACTCGGATTTTGGACCCAATGACCGAACATCTGAACCACATTCTGTTCGCCCATCCCTACTAAATCCGATACAGATTTTGATCTGATTCTGATTTTTGATCCAATTTCCCATCCCTAGCGGCTAAAGTTTTAGAGGCCAGAGCTAATAAGCCATGCCCTTGGTAGCTCCCCAGACAAGACTATTGTCTATGGAGCCAGCAGATTTAGATTTGGGTCCCAAGGAAGCTGAATAGAATGTGATCCACAACTCCACCTCCGTGCACGCACATTTCCTGAGATTACCATGCCCACTTTCATGATATGTTTCTCTTTGGTCTGGTGGTTGGTTAGAGACTGCTGCAAGCTTGCACGACCTCAGGTCTTGATCAGAGCAGAGACTCTTGCTTATATGGAATAAGCCAGTGATTGATCTTCAGGGAGAAAGAGAGAGACACCAGTAATAAAGACAATCCTGCAGATATATAGCTGAGGCTCCGGCAGGAGCATGTGTGAATTAATCATCAATGATAGCCATTGATCCACAGTGACACCCAACCACGAATAAATCAAGATGTGCAGATGGGATACTTGCAAAGTTGGGAAGATGGTTATTCTAGGACTGTGCTGATACCAGATCAAGAAGGAGGAACTTTCAAGACCAGAATTAAAGAGGAAGAGGAGAGGAGAACCTACAGAGAAAGAGGGAGGGATCTACTCTTCTAACCCAGTAGCATAAAAAGGTTTAGAATACACAAGGGGTGGAGGAGAGAACAGCTCAGTCCCCCTCTCTGAGAATTTGTTTGCATTAGTGCAGCTAAATTAATGGTGTTGTATTAAGATAATCCAAAGGCCAGAGGTGTCCCTTCCCATTTGATCTCTTTCCCAGGTGTTTATTATTGGCTTTGTTTTACTATAGGGCGACACGTTTATGGAGACAGTACATTGGATACATCTCCACAATCTTTCATAGATTGATCATGGGGAAGGCCAAGCGTTTAATAAACACAAAGGTTGAACAAAATCAATATTGTCTTCAGTGCTGTGAAATATGCCTCCCTCTGGCTAGTCAGAAATGCAGAAAGCCATGGTAATTGCATTGCATGTTGTAAACAAAAGGCGACCCAGTTGCAGACAAAATACAAGCTAAAGCCAATGGCTTTATCCTGATCTGATGTGCCCAACGCAGAGCAGCTGGAAGGCTATTGTGACTGGGGTAGGGGACTCAAGCATGTATTTCCCAATGTGGGGGCAGCCAACAGCTAATCTGGATTTTCTCTCTCTCTAGGTAACAGTGGTTTATGTGAAGCCATGAAAGGATTCACTCCAATAAGACAGTTTCATAAAGATGTTTTAGGGGCAGGATGACTGTTAAATGAACTTGAGTTTCCAGACTCACAAAGGTTCTAACCCTTTGGGGCATGGGCAGATGTGTCTGACACAGATTAGCTGTCGGGGGCGAGCTGCAGTTCCCTCAAGGCTGTCACTTTTCAGTAGTACCGAAACTCGGTATTCAAAATTACTCAGTTTTTACAGAGTATCTCAGTAGAAATCAGCTCGGTACTTGGAAAATCCTCAAAGGAGCAACATACGGGGCTTTTCCTACACCTATATATGGGTACTCGGTATTCAGAAAATACTCGGTAGTTGGTTTCATTTTACCGAGTACCGAGGCTGAATACTTGGAGCTGGTCCTCGGAAACTCGGAAATACTTGCACATTTTATTTTATTTTTTTACTATTTGGTTCAGTCCTACTTTTCAGCTTCAATGAACTGCCTCAATGACCATGGTCATTGAGGCAGTTCCCCACAACAACGGAGGCCACTGGGACTAGACTCATCTCCTCCTCTGTCAAGCCACAGGACTTTAAATTTGCTTTAAATGGCATTTTGTACCCTGTTCTCCTTACCTCCAATAAGTTCCTTGGTGGTGCCCACAACAGGGACTGTAGAGGCAAACAAGAAGCAGGGTCAAATGATACAGTAGTAGCCCGGGCCCCACAGACAGAAGGGATTGATTTGGAGCCCCAGGCAATGTCCTGTGCCCTCCAGCTCCCACAATCTTGACTGACCCAGAGCTCCAAGCCTTGCAGACTCCCATGATCTAGGCAGACCCACTGCCCCATACCCTCCAGCTTGCTAACACTGAGCAGGCCAAATGCACAGGGAAGGCCAGTGCTCTGCCCCAGACTCCACAACTCCAATGTTCCAGTCACCTCTAGCTAGGGTGGCCATACCTTCCCTTTAATATAGGGAGATTATGACAAATACATGGTCCTGGGCTGCACTGAAACCAATGCAGCCTGGCACCGTGTATTTTTCATAAGCTTCCTGTATTAAAGCAAAGGTGTGACTACCTTATCTCTAGCTGTCTGCATGTCCTGGCTTCCCTGAAAAGACACAGAGAAACTGCTTCCCAGGAAGAAACTACCTCCCCTCTCAAGCCTGGTCATTTAAATTCCCCCCGATTCTTGATAGCAATGAAATTCATTAGATTCAGGGGGGAAATGTGGAAAAGCAAAAATGAGGGGTTTTGTTTCGGGGGGGAGGAGTGATGGGGCAGGCCGTGGCTCCTTTAAGGCCAGCCTGCCCATCACTTTGGCCCCACCCCCTTGTGAGAGGTATAAGAGGGGAAGGCTGCAAAAGCAGGGTAGTCTGCTGGGAGTTATTAGAGAGGAAGAAGCTATCAGAAAACAAAATGTGGCATAGGAGCTTACCTGGGTCCTGAACCCAAAAGAGCAAGAAGGATTGCTGAAGTTAAGAATCTAGGAAGGAGCTTACCTTGGAAGGTATTCAGGGAGCACTAGGAGCCTAGGGAAGGGCTTATGCCTCTACAATGTATTCATGGAACCTGGAAGACTGGTAATTGAGAGACGGCTGAATCCTGATGGCCATTCATTATGTGGAGTGAGGGGTGGACAATCAACTTCAAAACTCCACAAGTAATTTGTGTGCCTCTATCACCAGAATAAATTTGGAATCTATAGTCCCAAAAATAGAGTTGAAGGAGGGAAAGGATGTGCATCCAACCAGCCACATTTAAAAAACAAAAGTGTTACAAAAAAGTGGCCATGAAAACCTCTCGGCGAATTTAATAGAAAATTCAAGCTTTCTTTAATTTTTTGATAATTCTTTTTCAGTTTCTTTTTGTCTTCTACGGTTCACAAGACATAAATCATTCTTCTGCTGCTTTAAAAGTAAAATCATTATTCACCTGTAATTCATCCATCCATTCATCTCCATAGTCTGGAGAAGACCACAGAAGTCATGGGGATGGGATTGCAGGTTAACACAACAGTGTGGTGCCACTCCACTTCTATTGACCCTACTGTGCACTGACTGGCTAACCAGACTTGTTGCCAGTGCCCCAAGGTAGGGAACTGAGGCAATGTGGGAAGAGGGTGTGCCCACCCCAACCTGAGCCTGATAAGACCAGACCTTTAAGGGAGAGTGTTCTGTAAAATGTAAGCCATGGCCCTGAGACTATTCAGAGAGAGCTGTTCCCCTGCTCCTCTTTCCTTTATGATCAGCTATGCTGACTGCTACCTAGAATAGTTCTTCACTTGTCATTTTCCCTCTTTGAAGCATATGTGGCTACAGATGGGCCAACAGTTGCTAACGGGAACCCTGGCAAGACCTGTGCACCAGCCCATGAATAATGCATGCCCAAGGGACAACAGTTTATTCTGGCAGCTCCTAGGCCTTTGTTTCAGTGTGATCTGCTCATACTCAGTGACTGAGCATGTACAGACACTGGAAATGCTCACCTTTCTAGTTCCGGTTAGTCATACACGGCCTGCCAGAGAACAGGGCCAGCAATTCCTAAGTTGGCTGGATGTATCCTACCAGCTGCATCATCTTTCCAACTGAAGATGAGCTCAGAGCCAATGAACACATAACATTATAACAAGCAGGGAGGCTGACAGCCCCAGCTCAGGATGAGGTATGCGTGCGGGGGAGATCAGGTCACCCTGACCCCAGAAGGCAGCCCTATGCCTTTGAAAGCCCTCCACGGTCCTCGCTACCTCAGGAGCAGGTCCTGTGTGCCATTGCTAGGGACAAGAGGGGGATTCCCCCCCATTCAGAGTGCTTCCTATAGTTTGCAGGCTTGGATATGCTGGCAGTCAGTGGCAGAGGCAGGTTTTCATATGGGACTAAAGAGGGGAGAGGGAAACCTCATCTCTTGGCATCCAGGAGCACCACTCTTCAGCCCCCCTAAAGAATCAGGGGGCAGAGATCCTGGAAAGCCCAATTTTCTGGGCCCAGCAGAACCAGAGAATGGGGTACTGTTGTGTGCCTTGCGGGCAGGCCCAGCCACATCTACTACTGCTGCCTACCTGCGAGACTGAAGCAGCGACAGTGGTAGCGGAGACAGCAGGAAGGCCCACCAGTAAAGATTAGGGGTGGGAATATCTGTATCGGATAAATCCGATACACCCGATAATCAGGTATATCAGATTAATCTGATAATCACCGGCATTGGTATACCGGATTTTTAACATTGGCTGCTTTACTGGGTTTTTTTACATCGCGGCCATTGAAGTGAATGGCCATAATGTAAAAAAACCGGTAAAGCGGCCAATGTTAAAAATCCGGTATGCCAATACCAGTAAATCCGATACCGGGGAGATCCGATACCGGTAAATCCGATATCCGGTGTTCTCCCCAGTGTCCCATCCCTAGTAAAGATGTACAATAGGAGCATTGGGGGAGCAGTAACGCCCCTGCCAACCCTCTTTAAATCTGCCTCTGCTGGTGTATTTATAGATATAGGTTTGTTGCTAGCAATCACTCTAAACCAGTCCATATCACTTAGTCAGTGCTGTCACCGAGTAGCAAGTTACTTGGCAAGAGACCACTTTGATTGCCATTGGGCTGCTCACAGAAGGGGGCTACTCCTCACCATGAGACCAGGTGGTGGGATCTGACCCACAGAAGCTGCTTTTGCATATGCTCCTGCCTGTAGCAATGGTGAGGTGTGGAGTGATACGGGACAGCCTGTGGGATGGCGCAGGGTCTAAAGGGGGAGGGCCATGTTGGAAAAGGGCAGGACTACGAGGTTCCCTGTCTCTTTCTGACATGGGCCCCACCTCTTTCAGAAAGTCATGATGTCACAATGTTCCATAGAGGCAGGGCCATATCGGACACGCCTCCTCTGAATACCATTCCTCTGGTGGTGCCCATACACAGTAACCCTGATGGAAAGAGACCGGGGCCGCTGTAGATGGAATGGGCGGGCAGGTGGATTCCTCCCCTCTCTCCAGTCTGGCACAGCTCCAGCTAGGGAGAAACAGGGGCCACTATAGAGGGACTGGTCACACATTACCTGGGCAATTGCATCATTTGTTTGAGGAGCAATTGCTCGTGACATAGCCAGACCTGTTTGCCTGTTCACGTATTACATTGGCTACGTGAGGCCATAAATTGGGCCAATGACCCCATTTGTCAACATGTAGCCTGATCCATGTTTGCATGTTTGCACATTAGGTTTAGGGCCACAACTATGTTGTGGCCCTAAACCTGGGCAATTGCTCAGGCATTGCCCCTGTGTTGATATGTAGCCAAATATGTTTGCATGTTTCAACAGCCGAGAGTTTGCTAACACAGCTATGTGGCCAGTACTGCATATGAATGAGCCTGGGATATAAGCCTCCGAGTGGGTATGAATCATCCCACTTGGAAATGACTGAGCTCAGACAGAGCAGGAGGTGCTGGCTTTCCCCCCAGTGTTTCTGAGAACTTGTAAAGCTGCATTTTATATCATCTGTCAGTGGGGTAAACTAATTCCAAGACAGCCTTTAACTCAAGAGTGGCTAATGGCCAGACTGCTGCCGAGAGAGAGCTCATGAATCACCGGACTGCTGCAGTCTAGCCTTGTAAGGTTCGATAATTACCAAAATGCTCTGCCTGCCCTAATGGGATCAGAAGGCAGAGGGAAATCAGAGGACTTGAAATCTTTAATAACCCTTTGGTCTCAAAAGATCCTTCCCCATCACTTTGGCTTTTGTTAAATCTTTCTCACCAGGTGTTGATTTTAAGAAGCCCTTACATAATGGTGGAACAAAATGTCATCAGGGCTGGTTAGAAAATTTCCACCAAACCCTTTTCTTAACAAGGAGACACAATATCCTCAGGAGCAAAACACATATCTACGGGAGAGGTTCGTGCCTGAGAAAAATGTCATTTTGGATTGGAGACAAAAAAAGATGAAAAAAGTCTTTTGCAATCAATCAGAAAAGAAAAATGAAAGTATGCGGGGATCCAATCTAGGTTTCCCCCCTTTCCTCTATAAGCAGTTGTCTCAGTTGGAATTTCTCCCAAACACTTGGTGACTATTCCAGGAGCTGTGCTCTAGAGTAACAGGGACAGGTTCCCTGTCTTGGTTGTGCACAAGTCTCAGGGGCAGCTCTTTCTGGGAGGAATCTTTATATCTCCCCCTTGTCCCAGCCCCTAGGAGAGAAATTAAATTATTCCTTGGTTACCTCACACTAGTGTCCCTGCTCCTACGTACAGAGAGCTGAGGTTAACGTTCTGTGTAGCTTCTTTTTTCAGGGGATTGGCTGTGGGGTCTGAGTTGCAAGATGCAATCCCTTTAGGTCTGGATTCACTGTAGGCCTCCTCTCTACTTCTCAACCACCCTGCTCTTCTGGGTTGGAGCCCTTATATAGACACAGTTGGTATCCTTTAGCCCAAGTGCTGACATCATCAGCCATCGTCCTCTAGTGCTCCCTGCACATGATGATGAGGTATATTGTGGTATCCTATGGTTCAGAATGGTAATTGTATGATAGTCCCTAAACTTATATGGGTCTTCCTGCTCAGCTTTTTATGAGGGTGTGTGTGTGGAGCGAGGAGGCCTCTTCCAGCACAGGACATGAGGGCAGTATGTAGCATAGTCGGGGCGCATGCAGGTCGTAAGGGAAGAGGCCTCCTCACTCATTGCTCAGCAAAAGCTGGACTAGGAGGAGCAGCAGCAACTGGGCAGTAAGTCAGCAGGGATCCGTGGGTGCTTGGATTGGGGAAGTCTGGGTAATACCTGCATTTTGGGGCATTGAACGGACACCCAGTGGTGGGCTGGGTAACTCATTGGGTGCCCATGGGGAAGTGCCCCAAAATACAGGCATTACCTGCGGGTAGCCAATGCGCTACCCACTGCACCTGTAGGTTCCTGCCACCTGAGGGGCTTGCAGTCTTTCAGACGGAAATAACCACTGCCAGAGGTGCGGCCAAAGCAGGGAGTTGTACATAAGAGGCTGCTGTGGAGACACTGGTCTCCCATTCTCCTGTGGCAAGTTGCTGTTGTTCAGCCCCCCCCCCCCCAGGCATTTATTCCATCCAGGATGGTTGCCGGACCCAGCCTGACCTCCTAGCAGCAGCCCCGCCCCGCCATTCCAAGGACACTAGCTACTGCTAGGCCTGCGCTGATTGAGTGGGAGGTTGGGGCCCTGGTCTATAACCTGGAGGGAGTGGACGATTCACTGCATGCCTACCCAGGAGTAGGGGAAGATGAAGGCAGGGACCTTCCACTGAGTGTCCTGGGCAGGAGCAAAAGCTCTCACTGAATACCCTGATCAGGGGCTCTCCTGTCCTATCCTACCCCCTGTATACACAACATTCCCACACCCTACATACATGCTGCATGGCTAGCTCCACTCCCATATATGCCCATCCATACACACAAATACACCTTTTATCCCCACTACTACACACACAACAGCACCAGACACCAGTACTCCATGTGCATGCACACACACAAAACCCCAGTATACACCCCTCCATGCAGATGCATGCAACCATCACCTGTCTACACCCCTACGCACACACACATCCAACTGTCTCCAACAACCCCCCCCATGCACACATGCACTCATTCGTTTCCAATGTACACACCTCCATGCACACGTAGCTAGCTGTCTCCAGTGCACACCCCTATGTACACCCCTAAGTGCACTCAGGCATCCTCAATGCACACCCTACATACACACACCTGTCTCTGATACACTCCTGCCTCCCAGACATCCCCAGTGCACACCCGTATACACACAGCAGTCTGTCACCCCTTCTCCCCACAGCATATTCCGTGCCAGCCAGCTGGGCTTGTCCCAGTTGGTGGGATAGGAAGTGGGTGGGGTATATCCAGGGGAGCCCTCATAGCAAGTCTCAGTACCTTCACAAATCAAACCACTTCTGCTTCAGTGCTTAAATATATGGATACAGGTGTCCTAGTTTAGTGTACAAGCTACAAAATCCTTTCCTCCCCTCTCTTGCTGCAGAGCACTGGGATGAATGCATTATTTCTTGCTGCTCCAGTTGTATAATTCACCTGAGAGACTTCCCAGATTTATGGCTGGCGTTGCGCCTTTTATGTGCAGAGTGTACATTTGAAAGTGGGACTGTTTAATGCTTGCTCTGTACCGCTCTGGGCTCTATCTCAGAGGAGGTTTGTAAGGATTTATGCACTGGGCAGATGCAGATCATTCCTGACCTAGTTCGTGTGCCCCCCTCTCCTCCCCCCCCTCCCCCAAGAAAATGTTCTACTTCTGGGGCAGGGATCTCAAGTGAGGAATTACCAGGACTGGAAATTTGTCTGTACGCTCCAGTCATGTACAGGAAAGCACAAAGCTCAGCACAAGGAGATAGAAAAATTCCATTGGTAATAGCGTGAATAGTAATATCCTGCAGAGTACCCGTTGTTCCCATTTGAAAGGGGATAGGCAAACCACCTTGACAGTGCTTGCTCCAGCCCATCCATCTCATGGTGCTCTCTTGGACTCTTTTAACTATGCCCCCACCTGTCCACCTCCTAGTGCTCCCTCACACCATTTACCTATGTCCCCTGACACCTCTCACTGCACTCTCTCAATCCCCCTTAACTGAAGATGTAACCACGCCAAGCGATGTAACCAAGCGATGTTCTTGATGTAACCAAGCCAAACGCGTGCACCTGGGACCTCGCATTCTCGTGAATGTTACACTCCTTGTCTCTCCCTCTGTTCCCCTTCCTTTGTGCCACCTTGGAAATCAGTACATGTTCTGTGGGCCCAGGGGTGCAGCTAGGGTTGAAATGGACCCTGGTGCAGAAGATGAAATGAGCCTCCCCTGGACACTCACTCTTTCAGTGGCAGCTGCATCAGGGAGTATGGACCCCACAGGGTTGTAGGGCCCAGTGCAGCCGCAGCACCTGCCCCTGTTATAGCTACACCTTTGGGTAGGCCAGATAGGAGTTGGTGGTGGGTGCTTAAAGGGGTGTATTTAGGATGGGAGAAGAAATAGAAGGGTCTGGATCAGGCCCTATGCCGTGTATCCATCACTATCCTTGAGTGCATGCCCTCATCTCTGCTCTCTGCCTCTGGGGTTCACTATTTTAGTGTTTGAAGAGGTAGGGACTGGAGCCATGGGCCAGATCCAGGAACTGGAAAGGGGCCAAACCCCCCCCCCCCAAAACACCATGGACCAGTTTTTACTAAAAATCAGTTGATGATTTTTTAAAATTGTTTTTATATTGTATTTTGTATTTTTATATTATGTTTTTATTGTCTTTTGTACACTGCCCCATGCTGCCCTTTTGCAGGAGGGGCTGGTTTATAAATTTTGAATAAACTAAATCAGTTCTGGTGTGCAGGCTGGAGGTTCCCCTATTTTACAGCATCGTTGGATAGGACAGTAGAAACCCCCTTATCTGGACCTTTCGAAACCAGATCTGCCTTAGCCGTACCATAGGCACAGATTTTATGTTTCTTGCAACTCTTGAACATGCTGTATCACTGTTGGAGTGGAACCCCAGCTTATCAGGACACCTGTTATCCAGGCAGAAAGCATGTCTCTAGAGATATCCAGATAAGGGGGTTTCAACTAGAGCAAAACCCTTTCAACAGAATTAGTCCATGCATCTACTAAAGAGAAAGCAAAGTATTTAGGGGCAGAAAGAGGAACAGAGTGAGCTCCAGTTTACAGGACAGCAGATGTAAAAGAGTGAACACTGTATACACACAAGCGTAGGACTAAATAGCTATCTCGTTTGGAGTAATTATTAATTTTATTTATTTATCTATTTATATAGGGCCATCAGTCTGCCTAGCGCCTGAACAGTCGTGATTATAGAGACAGGTCCCTGCCCCAAGGGGCTTACAGGCTAGAATGGACAACAGGAAGGGTGACAAGCTGAGGCATAGCTTCCATGGAGTGAGGGGGCTCAATTGAGCACAGGCCCTGGACTGTAGAGGGTTGGGGGCTTTGGAAGTGTCCTGAGAGATGCTAGGGAATGTTCAGAGTGGACAGGAGAGAATAAAAGGCCAGTGCTTCCCCTGCGCACTCTGAAAGTTTTCCAGTGATGCTCAGGCTGCTTGCAAAAGGCCCTGCCAAGAAGGAAATTTTCAGAGTGGGCAGGGGAAGAGTGCTGCTCCCATCCGTCACCACTCTTAAAACTTATTTTCTGAGAGCCAGGGTAGTGACGCCATATTTGCAGGGGGAGTCCTAGGCTGGCTAGGGGCCTCCTGGGGAGGGTGGCCGCTGAGGAAGATCCTGTCCCCTTGTCATTATGGGGGCCTGTAATTGGGAGATGAGCCTGGGCCCATTGTAGCCTTGCTACGCCCTTAGACAAGGAGAAGGGCACATAGGGAATGAAAGGGATGCATTCATTAAATTGATATGTTACAGGTGAATGTGCTTAGCTTAGCTACAGGAGAGAAGGGGGATACTGAAGGGTGAGAGGATAAAGAGAAACATAAAGGCTCAACCTATGGGGGTGAGGAGTTAGGAAAAGCCTGGCAGAAGAAGTAGGTTTTTTAGCAGTGATTTGCAGGTCGCAAGGGAGGGAGCAGGGCCTATGTGTTCAGGAAGGAAGTTCCAGGGGCACAGGGGCAGTGTGGAGCAGGGGGCAAAAACGGTTCAGGGAGCAGAAGACTTGGGGCAGATGAGGGAAGTGACAGAGGAGGATTAAAGTTTTCAAGTGAGAATATAGTGGGAAACGAGAGCAGAATGATGAGGAGGAGCAAGGACATGTAGAGCCTTGAAGGTGAGGACAAGGAGTTTGTGCTGGATGCAAAAGGGGAGAAGGAACCAGTGGAGGGAGATGAGGAGGGGCTGAATATAATTAAAGCAAGTGGGGTGGGGGGAGTGAGGATGATGAGCTTTGGGAGGAGAGTGAAGTGAGAAGTTCAACGTGAGAGCAGGGGAGGCCCATGAGAAGGAGACTGCAAAAGAGCTGAAATGGATAGTCACTGCAAATAGCAAATTCGACAAGTCCTGTGTGTTCACATCCATTTAAACAAAGTGAATACAAAGCAGTATTTGCTTCCTATTTTGCTTGTGGTCCCAAATATTAGTTTTGTTTACTTTGTTTGTTTATCTCTTTATTCAGTATTTTAGTATTGGGCCTTCATTCATTTCACCAGTTATAATTAGTGCATGACAATTCAATAAATTAATGAACGACCCGACCAATCAAATAAATAAATAAATAGACAGAAAGCAACCAGGTAAATGAATGTGCAAGTTTTGCAACTGTGATGGAAGATAAATTAGGATATTTTTTGTGGTAACAAATATGGGAATCATCTTGGCAAATATGAAAAATCATATTTGTTTCAGCTATTCTTAGCCATACCTTAATATTAGGAGAATTTCAATACAATAAGGTCATGCTCCTCGGAGGGCTGAGCTGTAGTGACCAGCTGAAGTGACCGGTGCAGTGTTTTCAGGAATCAGAGCCAATGTGTTGTATTAGTTTCTATGCGGATTATAACTGGCTATCTTTCATCACCAGTCACTAGTTCTTGCGCCGCATTGATCTGCACATGAAACTCACTGAATAGCATGTCAGCCTGCCGCTTCGATCTTCAAAGCATAGGGAATCATTTCTATCATCCTGAAAATCTCTGTATGCTTTTATCTTAACTTGCGTGCCATATAAGCAGTAAAGATGTTGCATATTGTGCTTATTTATAACTTAGGCTCCATGCACCCATTCTTTGCCTTGGTCTTTCAGACCCACTCTTCTTCCTTTAAAGAGGTCCCAAAAGTCTCCCCGTACCTCTTTGCCCACCCGACCCTAACCCCTTAAGTTCCCCCAGTACCACTTCCCTGTGCTCAGTGCGGGCCCTAAATTCTCTCTTGTGCATCTTCCCCTGCCCAGCTCTTGCCCCAAAGCCCCCCTGCACCTCTTTCCCTTGCCCTGGCAATCAGCACCCCTAAAGTCCCCCTGTGCCTCTTCCCCCTGCCCGACCCTGGCCCCTAAAGTCCCCCACAAAGTTCTTCCCCCCACCCGACCCAGACTCCTAAGTCTCCTCCCCCCCAGTAGCCAAGCTACCCCCCACTTGCCTTTTAGGCTGCTGGGGTCTCCAATCAGCCACCTTCTTCTGGCCAACTCTCATGCTCTGTGCTTCTCTGAGCTCTCTGACAGCTGAGCCCACTGCACATGCATTGCATTATGATCACAAAACTTACTTGCTCCACAGGATAACATGGGAATTGTGAAATGTCCTAATTTAAAAACTACACCACCAGTTTTCAAATTGTAAACAGAAGTGTTGACTAGAATGCACAGTTTAATATTCTGGCACCTGCACACCTCTAAAAAAATAAGTTTAAACAGATGTGGCCTGTTCAATAGGAGAAAAACTTGTAACGTCTGTAACTTTTTCTTGTTTTTCATCCAATTTGCCTGAAGCTTGGACACTTCTACACCCCACTCAAGCAATCCTCCCACCAAAATTTCACAGGGATATGGTAAATATGTCAATTTTATAAGGAGTAGAATTTTCATGATTTTAATGGAGTGACCCAGCTGCCTTAAGTATAGAGCCGCTTTCATGGCTCTGTAACATTACAACTCAGAACTAATCAAGTAAGAAGCAAACAGGGTGACTGGTGGTGTGTGTGTAAGTGGCACAACTAAATAAATGAAACATGGACCACCACTGTAGGAAAGGAGACCCGTGTATAATTATTTATATATTGGGCTATTGCTGGTGCAGATAACAACTATCATCGTAAAGCAAAGACATAAGGTGGTGTTAAAACAGGGGTGGGATGTGGAATTTAGGCCCAGGGACCAAATGCAGCCTGTGACTAGTTTTTATTTGGCTCCTTTCCAGTTTCTGGATCCTGTCCCTGGATCCAGTTCCTATATCCAAGCACTGAAAGACTGAGGTTAGGGTAAGACAGCAGAGATGACGAGGGCATGCACTCAAGGATACCAAATGGATCTAGACCCATTATCTGGACTTCTCGCCTTGAGCATGTTGGTATATGCCACATCCATAAGTTAATGCCTGTTGTATTAAGAACAGTGATTGACTATACAGCCACCAGATGGCACTGCTAAGTTTATGTGTACATGGAAGGGAGATGGGGTTTTGCAGTTGAACTCCTTTGTGTAACCACTCCTTCTTCCCTTCTCTCTCTTTGTCTCTGTCTCCATTTTGTCTTCTTACTAGTTAGATGCAACTAAGGATCTGTGCCTGAGAAAGCTTAAGTAAAGTTCTGTTTTTAAACCTTCAGCTGCATTTGTCCTTACTGATTGTGAATCAGTTATTACTCTGCAACAGGACACACCCCTTAAGCACCCCCACCCTCCCAACTTCTTTGTGGCCCTCAAAGATTTTACTAATTTTCCAAGTGGCCCTGCAAGGGAAAAGATTCCTCATCTCCATGCTAAAGTCTGACATACCATCCATGTCTCTGTCAGATGAAATCACACCACTCTTGCTCCTCTGCAATAATCTTGATGTATGTGGTAATACATTGTCTTGGGTGAGGAGGGAGCATTCTTCTGGGAGATGGTGTAATGGTTGTCCAGGATGTGGGTGGACATCAGGATCTCACACCCTTGCCCCATGCCATCCAGCTCCCTGGACACAGTTACACCTCCAGCTGCCTGTAGAAGCAGGCCAAACTCTGGACCACAACGCACTCAAAGATCAGTCCAGTCCTATAGATCTCCATTGTTGGGGCTAAACTCCCCCCCTGACCTATACTCCCCCCTCCCATCTATTTAGCACAGCATAACATGAAACTTGAAAGATGTTCAAATTGCTAGACCAGCAATTAAAAATATCATATTAGAAGTGGAAATTGAGAGGCACAAAATACACTAACACATACTTGAAAATTGCACGGCATTTTTTGTGTTTCAAATACAGAAGCGGAAAAGGGCTTTATCCAAACTCGAATGCACAACCCTAATTACTGCTCCCCAGGCCTGCTCCTGTTTGGCGGTCTGGCCAGAGGCAACAGGAGTAATAGGAGATCATTGATATTTCCTGGAATCTCTGCTGCTGTTGCCACTGCTGCTATGACCCCTGCACAGAGATTTGGGAGCAGACAACAAGCAGCAAACCCACAGAAAATCTGTTATGTTAACAGATGTAATGATGAAATGTGTGTTCAGTGCTTAAATGGGTGGCTATGTAAATCATGTAAATCATAATAGCATGTGCATATATGCACCCCCCCACACACTATATTAGATAATAAAATGAGAATTGTAGCTCCCAGCATGTGTGTATGAGTTACAGTACATGAGCAAATGCTCACTGGCAGATAGTAGGATGCTCATCCACCATCTTCATGTAACTGGCATAAGTTCCGTGGCAACAGTGGAACAGCAAGCTGGCAGCTTCAACGACAGTGGAAGCCATAGGGTGATTTCAGATGTTACGGGCGCTCGGTTCACCACAGTGGATTCCTGGTGGGG
>QEPC01011750.1:192568-204527 GCA_003113815.1 Sphenodon punctatus
GCCCTCGCCTGCTCTGATGGCAGCTACTCTCCATAGCAGGAGTCCAGGGGGCTGGAAGGTAGCAAGCCTGTGGGTCACGTGCTGTGAGGAGCTCCTCTCGCTCCCCACGCTGCGGGAACTTGGATTGGAACCCCCTGGCATGCTGGCGGTTAGTACTGCTGCTACAGCCTACTACTCTAGGAGGAGCAGCAGCAGCTGCCACTGCCGCGCGAGGGTCCATCCAGCTGGCCTCACTTCAGCCACACAGCACAGGGAGTGGCTCCCGCTCCACATACCATGCACCTGTCTCTCGTAGGGGCTGTGGTGGGGGTGGCACTGTGGCAGTGACTGAGTCACACCCAAGAGCCTCATTTTTACCTTGGACGCATCTGAGACAGGATGCGGGCCGAGTTTCAACATTGCACCTTGACACTTAGTAGGGTACTGAGTCATCCAGGGCCTGATCATGTGAAGGGCTGAGCCTCCCATGAAAGCCCTTCCGTCTTGTGCGATGGGGAACTCTTCCCACCGAGAGGCTCAGAAGGGGTGGGGGTGGGGTGGTTGGGAGGACACATTTCCTTCCCCAGGAGATGCTGATTCTGTGACAGCCCCAACTCTGACTTTGTGTCGAAACAAACCATCAGCTGGGGATGCTGTTGGCTTGCTGATGGAAGCTGAGGCAGCGGTGACAGCTGTTCACGGTGATGTTATTGAAGTAGATGCCGGGAGGCAGGCAGGCAGGCAGAGTGGTGGTTCTCGGCTTTTGGACACTCAGGAACCAGCCTGTTTATTGCATTCACTTCCTCAAGGATGGAGAGGGCTTGGCAGCCATTTGGCTTGCTGGAGCGGGCAGGGCAGGCCTGGATATTATGAAACAAAACCAGCAGCAGGTACTCCTGGAATGAGGCCAAGGTCAGTTCACAGCTGTCCCCACCGATCCCAAAATGTATCCTGCACCAGCTGCTTATCTAGCTCTGGTATTTTCCCTGCTGCCCCCACCCCCAAACAAACTGCCCCTCCGCCTTGGATTATTTTATTTATAAATAGAACTTGAAGCCAGACAGAAGCAGTTTGGTTTGGTGGCCAGGGCCCAGGGGGGAATTCTCGCCCCTTGGATTGGGCTCAGCAGGGCCTGGAACCCCTTCCCTTAAATTGGATAGCAGTCAATTTAACTTGGGAGGGACTCTCTTCCCAGGGGCCAGGGCTCAGCAGACCCTGGAACTCCTTCCCTTGGAGACATCAGTCAGTTTCAATTGGGAGGTTTCTCTCCTTGGATTAGGGCTCAGCAGGGCCTGGAACCCCTTCCCTTAGTTGGGTTATCATTTATAGTCACCTTTAGACTCTCTCCCCTTGGATTAGGGTTCCTCAGGCCTGGATAGGGTCAGGAAAGGGAATGGGAACCCCTTCCCTGCCTCCACCTTGGATTATAATTTATAGCCGCTTTGCCACCTGGGTCTGCCAGGAGTCTGGACTCTCTTCTCTTGGATTTTGGAGCAAGCACATCTTTCACGAGAGTTTCAGCCCTCAGCAGGGCCTGAAGGGAACGCCTTCCCTTGGATTATAATTTACAGCCACCTATTCAGAGGGCCAGCCTGAGGCCACCTCGACGGAGCCAAGCCCGGAGACCTGAACTAAGGAGAAGAGAATACAAACAACCCCAAGTCTGCAGAACTGTGTGTGCCCAGAAGGGTTGTGATTGTATAAAGTTCAGGAGCTCAGGATAGTCCGAGCCTGAGCTCTGGGAAGGAGCTAGGACTTTGATGTTAATTTTGAAGACCTTTACAGGGGCCCAGATGTGGTGCCCGAAAAGGGCAAGGACGTAGCCCTATAATTGGGACTGAACGTTACCCAAAATAATGTAAGGCCTGCACACCCAGATTATAGAAGGGTTAGTGAGCTTAGGGGGCCTGTGCGCCCAGAGTATTTGGAGTTCCTACGAGTCCAAAAGTAAGTGAGGACCTGAGAGTCCTGATATAAGGTAAGTTTAAAGACAACTAAGGAATGGAAAATAAAGATACCTCTAGAAGGAAAAATGGGAACAGGCAGTGCACTGTGATTTTTCTAATTGATCCCAGGTGTCTGACACCCCAAACGTGATACTGGGTGGAGGTAAAATTCCTACAATGTAATACGTTAATTTCTTAAGGGCTCACAAAGTGTTCCTTATTTTGGAGCTCTTCAGCTGGCAACCCTGATCAAAATTGGCCTTAGAATCTGCAGGGCCAGGGGCACAACCTTAGCGTGGGGCTGGGTCCTGAAGGATACAGAGCTAGGTCTTGGGAACTAGTGCGGCTTGAGGGAGGAAAACCCAACAGCACGTGGCTCCTGGTGGGCAGGGGAAGTGGGCCAGACTTAGCATGGCGATGATTCCCAGCAAGCAGGGGAAGTTTCCTGTTCCGAGATGCAGGGCTTCAGAAAGCATGGGACCAGGGGCATAGGCTCTGTTGGACACAGGTTGAAAGGGAAGCTTTGTAGCCAAAGATGAAATTTCTCAGTGCCACCCATTTATTCTGGCTTCACGGAGAGATTTTCTTTGACATTTTTCAGGGGCAGGGAAGGGCAGCCCTGATGAATGAATTATTGTTGTTTCCCAGTTATAAGCCTAATGCCAACTGCCCAGCACTGTAACAATGAAGGAATGGTTCCAATTAGCATTGGGATGCAGCTGAAAGGCAATACAAGGAATAAGATTGCACCCAGCATCCCCTGCTCATCACCTCTCATTATCCTGTCAACAGCAAAAGAGTCTCCACAAAAAAGCCACGGCACACGAGGCGACCAATTTGTTGACAATAAGCACACCGCAAGCACAGTCACATCTGAAAAAGAGGGTGGAGGGGGGGAACATTCCCCCCCCCCCTTGTATATAATGAGACTGCTCATCAATGTGAAGGACCAATTTTCTTTTCAGAAGTCGGGTTGCAAGACAGCAGGATTATCACTCAGATGCAGAACGGGGACAGGTCACCCCAATAATATCTTCTCCTCTCAGCTGTTTTAAATGACAATAGACTCCCTCCCCATGATTAGAATTGGTTCCTCAGCACAAAAGATTCTGTTGCCCACCCGTCTCAGTCACCAAATAGCCTATTGTTCTTAGCCTGCCCTTCAGGCAGCTGCCTCTCTTGCTTATACCAGACCCGATGCTAGTGTTTAACTTTAGCATATGCCACAAGAAGAATGACAGGCCCCTCACAGCCCTAAATTACTGCCATTTGTTGTCTTCTCCCCCACCAGCCCAACATGTATACAGCTCCCTCTCGGCTAAATTCACCTTCCCGGACAAGCTGCAAATGACTCTGTACATATACCAAAGTACTTCCTTGTGTAATTATTTACTCTCAATCCAGGACTTGCTGGAAAATGAGATCTTGATTTTTTCCCCAGCTGCCTTTGCCTTATACAGAATTCTTTATGAATACATTCTTACCCATCCTGCGAAATAAACATGGACCACAATTCAACCTATTGGGCTGGATTCTGCTGTACAATGCTGGGCAGTGGGTGCCTCCAGAGAGAGAGTACCGAGAGTTGTTGATTGTTCCATGTTGGAAAGACACTAAAATAGTAACATGGTAAGTTGGAACGGGTCAGTAAAACGGAAAGTTGGAAATTCGGTAACTAATACCCAGTATTTTGGGGAGTCGGGCTCCTAGTTTTGGTATTCCAGCACTGATTGGGTACTTGATGGACTATCTGGAATTTTGGGTATTACACGCAGTTACAAAATTTGCTACCCCTTTAGCTGTAAGCCTGCTAAGTAGAGGTGAAATGAATATTTGAAACAAATATATTATTTGTCAGATTCATTCTTTTCGAACTGAATCTGATGGAGTAGATCCTTGTTCTGATTGAGCAGATACATGTCCTGATTCATCAGAATAACTGCTTTGGATATTCTGATTTCTGGCTGTTTGGCTTATCTGGTTTTTCAGGGTGGGGGGAGGGGGTTGGGGGAAGGTCAGTTTTTCAGTTTATTGTGCATGCACAACAGTGCTAAATAGTGTCAGAATGATGCAACCAAACTTTTAAATAACCAAAAACCTAAATGACTAACTGAAAACCAAATATCTGAATGCGGGTTCCAAGGAAGGAGTGAGGCATGGATGGGAAGACTAGGGGTAAACTCCCTCTGGTGAGAGAAGGGGGAGTGGGTGGGAGCAGGGTGGGACTGTTCGGGTGTTAGCAACGGACCCCTCATGAGAGGGAAGGGCCTGGTCTTGATGGGGGAGGAGAGAGGAATTTTGTTTTACATGTATTTAATTGAGATTTGTTTTTTAATTGTTGTAAGCCTCCCTGAGCCACTTTGGGGATAGGGCAGGGTATAAACAATAATAATAATAATAATAACAACAACAGATACATGAATTTTCATTTCAGATGAGGATGTGATTCTGATATTCAGGTATTATTTATAATAATAATAATAATAATAATAAATTTATTATTAATAATATTATGCCAGCGAAGTACCTGGTGCTGCACAATCATAGTGAGAGACAAGTCCCTACCCCAAAGGGCTTAGAATCTAGGAAAGACAAAGTAAATATAAGAATAAGCAAATAATATTCGCAAATACAGACCCACCTATCTGCTTCACCACTGCTGCCAAGCTCTGCCCCTGCCTGTCTGGTTCTGGCCTCACCAGACAGCCATCAGGGGTCCCAGGCCTGACCGACCAGCACTGTTTTAAGGCATTTAGTGGCTTGAAACAAATAAATTTTTGAGCCCCTCAGGGTGGGAAATGTTCCTTGTCTCTCTGCTACTCCCATGCACTTTCTTGCTCTCCAGGTGGTTCCCCTGGCAGCAGGCGGATGGTCTTTGCTCCAGTAGTTTGTTTCAGATGGCAATGGGATCCGTTGGTCCCCTTCATCAAGACTGGGAGTGGGGAGCTGACAATCACTTGCTGCTCATGGCTGGGACCCGTTGGAGCCAGCAGCAGTGGGTGACTACTACGGCATCCATCCCTCCCACCCGACAGTCCTTATTTAGGAGGGACAGTCCCTCCTTGGGTGTTTAATTCCACTGGTCCTCTTCAGGGGTTAAAACCCCTCTTTCAGGAGAGAGATAAAAAGACTGGTATAACCCCTCCATCTAGGTCCCTAGACGGTAACAGGGCTGGGTTCAAAGGTTGAGTCCCCACCTAGGAACACCCTAGGAAACACACAAGCCTGCTGTAAAAGACTGGCCCCAGGTCTGCTGGCCTTCTGCCGGGCCTGTAAGACCTGGAGGCCTTCGGGGAAGGGAGTGGGTAGGGTGTGGGAGGAGGGAGGGTTAGTTTTTCACTGTTCTTATCTTATTTAACTGGTTGTAGTTTCCCTTTTTGTCTGTTTTTTACTGTATTTATTGTATGATTTTAAAATGTGGAAGCTGTGAGCCGTCTGTTGACGTGAGGGGGTGGGATATACATTTTAATATAAATAAATAAAAATAAAAATATAAATACTTAATGCCTAAGAGATTTTTAAGGTTATTAACACCTGTCTCCAAAAGATACAGACAAAAATAAAGAAACAAATTAATACAATATATTTAACAGAATGCTAGTTAATGTCCCATGAAATCTTCAAACTGCTGGGAACCAAAACCAGACAGGCTGATCCAGTCTATTAGTCCCTCTTCCTGGATCCAAGGGACTTGTGGCTTACCCTAAGTAAGTCTAGCTCACTGACAGCTGCAAGATCTTCCTCTTGTTGCTAGGGGTCGGGGATGCTCTGCATGGTCTTCCTTCTGTGCTTGTCACCCTCATCTGGATGCTTATAAACTGGATGGATTTAGTCCTCAGAGGAGCACAGATCTTACTGGTGCAGTCACAGCTATGCTGATGCTCTCCTTGACTCCTTCCTTGTTGCCTCTTCATCTCAGCTAGACAGGACAGGCAGCACTCCAACTCGCTGTTGAAGTCCCAGTGGCTCAGTTCTTTCAGCAGATGCTTGACTGCTGGCAGGCTCTGCTGCTTTAGACAGCCTCAGATGCAAAACAGAGCCTGCTCAGTTTTGCCTTGGCTGCACAAAAGGCTACCATATTGGCAAAAGCAACTTTATACTGCTCCTGCTCTTTTACCTCCAAAGTCTCACAAGTGCAATTAACTTTATGGCAACTACCTAGGGGTGGGAATACCAGTATCTGATTAATCCGATATTTGCCGGTACCAGCGTACCGGATTTTTAACATTGGGTGCTTTACCAATTTTTTTGCATTCCGCGCCATTGAAATAATGGCCACAATGTAAAAAAACCGGTACGCGGCCAATGTTAAAAATCCAGTATGCCGATACCGGTAAATGAGGGACCAGGGAGATCCGCTACCAGTAAATCAGGTATTCTCCCTGGTGTCCCACCCCTAGTAACTACTGGTAACTATTTCATAACAAAAGCAAATAGTCAGTTAACTCCCTAACCACCTTTCACTAACTAAAGTATCAATATCTTATAAAACATCAGGGGTGGGAACCGCTTCCCTCTCAGTGTTCATTTTGAAAATTACAAGCACAAGCTCCGAGGGCCACGTAGAAGCTGGGACTGGAGCTTCTTAAGGCGTGCGCTCAAGAAAAAGAGGGTCTAGATCATGGATCTGTGCCATGGATTGTCCCCTGTCCTTACATGCATGCCCTCATCTCTGCTTCCTTATCATGAGCTACATTTTTCAGTGCTGGTGGGTAGGATCCAGGGTCCAGACTGAGGGAATGGAAAGAGGCCACAAAAACTTGCCGTGGGCCTCATTTGGCTCCCAGGCCTGAGGTTCCCCATCCCTGCTCTACATTAACAGCTCAAAGAAGAATTGTGGCATTTTAATATGCATAACGTTCATGCAAATATACAGCCCTGGGTTGCCCAGTGAGCTCTCATAACTTTACCAGTGCTGTTTTTCAAGCACCACTATTTCATCAACCTGACACCGCCATTCAAGACTTGAGCACTTCTTTCTTGGTTGGTTGCCTCCCAGGAAAAGCACTTGAGAGGACAAGGGAGAGATAATAGAATGACAAGAAACTAAGTGGAGTGAGAAGCAGGAGAGCTTCCGCCCCTCTTCATGCACTTGGAAAATTGGGAGAGGGGTGTGTGGGAGGGGGTGGAGCCTCTTTACTGGGGAGGGGAGTTTGTTGGCTGAGGAGGCAGGGCGTACCTCTCTTTTGCCACTTGAAATGTTGGGAGATAATCGACAAGGGAACTGGACTCAGCTGCCCCTCCCAATCCTGAAGGAGAGAGTGGAAGAATCCAGTCAATATGATGTGGCCCTCTAGTTATGAAGAGCTTGGGCAAACTGTTTCCCCTCACGCCCCCTGAGAACAGCCCTGGAACAGACACTGAAAGCTGAGATCTGAAAAGCAAAGGTGTAGCTATAACATGGGCAGGTAGTGCCTGTGGCCAGAGAGATGTCCTGCCACCCACACACCCAGGTAGGCCAGAGAGCTCAACAAACATGCAGGCAGTCAGCGCCCCCTCCCTGAGCCTCCCCCGCCATGACGGGCAGCCATGGTGCATGGTTATGGCAGCCCCTGCTCCTAGGCAGGGATGGCAGAGCTGAACAAACATGCTGGCCGGCATTGGCCCATGTGGGTGGCCCTTGGCCATGGGCTGCACTGCCTGTGTCTTCCTCACAGTCTGAGTCAAGCACAGGAAACTCCCATTCTTGTGTTATGCCAGGAGTTGTGAACCTTTTCCCTTGCAGGGGCCACTTTGAGAATGAGTACAAACTCTGAAGGCTGCACAGAAGCTGGGGGTGGGAGGCAGAGGGTGCTTGAGGGGTGTCCTCAGGAAGATCCAGATCATGGATCTATCCCGTGGATCTGTCCCTTCATCTTTGCTCCATTACCCTGAGCTCAGTCTTTCAGTGTTTGGGGAGTAAGAACTGGATCTAGGGGCTAGATTCAGGAGCTACAAAGAGGCCAAAGAGAAACCGGCCACGGGCTGCACTTGGCCCCCGAGCCTGGGGTTCCACACCTGTTATATGCAAAACCACTCCTGGGGCATCCCTCACCTTGGGCTTGCCCTGTTACACTTTGTCTCCTAATCAGATTTGAGCACTTCCCAGATCCAAGCCAGGTTCACCATGCTGCCCCGCTGATTTTAGACTGCAATAGAATTGATTTAAAAGGTTTTGTACCTTTTTTAAAAAAAATAATTTTTATTTTCATATTTTCAGGAGCCAAAGTCAGCACAAATGCTGATATTGTCAAAGGAGCAAATGGAGTTAGGTACTCAATTCTCATTCTTTAGCCTTACACAAGCCATAGCCCAATATGTGGCATGTACATTTTCTGATGGGGGAGGCAATAAGTTCCCCTGCACCCTGGAAGCATTTGGAGAATTCAGAGGTGCTGGTGGCTCACTGGTACAGCAGCACTGGGAATCCAGTGGAACAGCTCTACCCTCCCAAAGCTTCCAATATGCACTGCCCAGTTACTCAAAGCATTTCTGACAGCAGGAGTCCCATTGGCTTCAGTGGAGGGGCATGCAGGTGGAATGCTTTGAAGATCACACTGTTAGTTTCACTGGGATTTCATGAGAAGCATAGGAAGCACTGAGAATCCAAGTCTCCCAGTATATGTGGCTGTTGCTCATATTAATAGATACTGTTTGTGGCTCTGATCAGGGCGTGTAACTAGGTTGGAATGGTGGGCTCTTGTGCAGAAGTTGGAATAAGCCTCAGTGACCCTTGCTAGCAAAATCCCTACCTAGTGGTACTAGGGGATGCAGCTCCACCAGGGAGCATGGGCCCTCCAGGCTAGCGGGCACTGGAAGAGCTGGGTCAAAATAGCTGTTCTGTTTTTGAAGAAATGTTCCATGAAAATGGAACAGCCACATTATTTTTCTATCGAGATTCTGAACGGAAATATTTCTGAATGGAATCCCAATCGAAAAATAATTTGTAGCCATTTGCGCATGCACAAAACAACCAGCAGGCCAATTTGCGCATGTATAAAATGGACACTGTCCATACCCAAGATGGGTATGCACCACCATTTTGTGTATGGGCATCAGCCTTTTCACACATGTGCAAATAGCCAATTTAAAAAAATATTATTTATTTATATAGCGCTAGCAGTGTGCCTGGTGCTCTACAATTGTTAAATGTAGATAGGATCCCTGTCTTGAGGGGCTTACAATCTAGGAGAGATGAGGGAGGGGAGATGGGGAACAGAGGGAGAGACGTGGATACATTCATGAAGTTGAGAGGTCGCAGGTGCATGTGCCTAGCTTGGTTATTCAGGAGAAGGGGACCCTGGGTAAATCAGGAAGGAGGGTAAGGGGATGAGGAGTTAAGGAAAGCCTGATGGAAGAGGTAGGGTTTCAGGAGGGATAGGGAGGATGGAAGTGGGGCAAATGTATTCAGGGAGGGAGTTCCAGGCATGGGGGACACAAAGGGAGAAGGGGCAGATATATTTTTGAGAAACAAGGGAGTCGTGAGCAGACGAGGGTGGTGTAAGAGGAGTAGCAGAGCTCCCAGACAGGAGTGTAGCAGAAAACAAGTGCAGAGAGATAGGAGGGGGCAAGGCCATGTAGGTATTCAGGACAAGGAGCTTAGTATGTGTTCAGGTAGAGAGAGGAGGGGCTGCACATGATCAAAGCAGCGGGCAAGGTGGGTGACCTTGGCAGCAGAGTTTTGAACAGAAGTGAGGGGGGCAAAGTGAGGGCAGGGAAGACAAGTAAGGAAGAGGTTGAAGTAGTCAAGGCAAGAGATGACCAGAGCATGCCCTAGAGTTTTAGCAGTAGCGACAGTAAGGAAAGATTTTAATTTTTTTGTTTTTTCCTGATTGAAATTAGAACTGGGTGAAATTTTGTCTTCATCCCTAGGACTCAATGCAGCTGCACCACCTGTCCCTATCATAGCTATGTCCTTGGCTCTAATCCTCAAAGTGCTGCACTGGCAAGGTCCCAACTGAAATGAATAGGTGCCAGCACAGAACTCTGAGAATCTGTCTGTATAAGACAGTCTGAGTCAAGAGGAAATTTATAGCCCAGTGTCCCATCTGGATCTACAAGATCTTCTGCATCTATAAGATCACTAGCCTGGAGGGCCCATGCTCCCTGGTGCAACTGCATCCCCTAGTACCACTAGGCAGGGATTTTGCTAGCAAGGGCCACTGGGGGTTATTCCATCTTCTGTACAAGAGCTCATTCCAACCTAGTTACACCCCCCTGATCAGAGCCACAGGCTGCCTGATCAGAAAGATGTAGCTGCTTGATTGAGTCTCCTGTAGCTAAGACTCCTGTCTTTTTACAGCCTGGTTGAGTCCCTCTGATGTCTGAACTCAGTGGATGACCTTAATAAGCCACATTTTTCTTCTTGTTGAATGCAATTGTTTAAGGGGGTGGTGGGGCAAGGGGAAGGGAAAAGGCCCTTTTCAAATTTAAAAGAAGGACATCTTAATTTCCAGCCTGGTGCTTGGCGTTTATGATGCTGCAAGGTGGGAGCATTTGCATTCAGCCCGTCAAGCTGACAGCAGGATTAGTAATTTTGGGTGATTTAATAAGGCTCTTTGAGTGGATGCTGCCATTTTGCAATAACAATTGAGAATGGGCTGCTCTCTGGTAGAGGAATCTTTCTGGAAGAGATTGCGGTAGCGATACAGAATGGACATTTCTCTTCCCTATTCAGTTTTCAAAAGCACTAAAGCCTCAACTCAAATGGGTTGCTATGCATTTTGGAGCCATTTAATCCTGCCGATCATGTTGAACTGTAGTTTGCTATCGACAGTCCTCTTACAGAGAAAGACGTGTGCACAAAACCTTCCCAATATTAAGCACAAGTATAGTACTTTAAGTACAGCAAACTGCTTACCTCACCTGGGCGTGGCAAGCATCACTAGTTTTTATAGACTGATAAGATGGAGGGGGTGTGGCAAGGGTGAAGAGGACCAGAGCAGGGCTGATTTAGGCAGCTGTGATGGTGTGTGATTGTGAAGCCAGGTGCTCCTTCTAGGAACCTGAGCATTCAAGACCTGGATCCAGACACCTCCCCTTGTGCAGCCCTGAAGTGGTGGATCTGTAAGGGTGTCTTTAGACATAACGCTGTTCAGTGTTCTGTAACACAGTGTCCTACTGTTACAGTGTTTAGACAGACCGTGTTCACCCCAAACACTGATTAAACTGTCAAGACCTGGCAGCATTCACTTCCAGTGTTTGGGGTGGACACTGTGTTGACGGTCTGTCTAAACACTGTAACAGTAGGACACTGTGTTACAGAACACTGAACAGCGTTATGTCTAAAGACACCCTAAGAGGTTTGAGGGTTGATCGTGTTCAGCTGGCCTGCCAGATTTGGGAACCCCTGGCATTCATGAACTGCCACATCCATTATATTGAAAGATACAGAAAAAAGCTATTGGTTAGACACATGTGTACCACAAGCGACATAAAAACCCACCGTTGATACCCTTTGATTTTTTTTTAAATGAAAAATTAACCATGTATATCTAAAGTGTCTATAGCAGCAGGAGGGAGGCAGGCAAGTCCTTTATCTGCAAATCCTTTCCTGTATCACATCCATGGAACAATGATCAACCCCAGCAAGACAATGAAGAACATATGTGGATCTGGGCTACTGCATGTTTGCAGGATTAAGTAATCCTTCTCTTATCAGGCCAGTGCTTTCTATCTGCTTGCCCCAACTTGGGAGTGGAGCTCTTTTGCCTAGGCACCTAGACTTAGAGTCTACGGATACAAAAGAACAAAATGATAGCCCACTGCAGTCCAGGTTCGATCTGTGCAGCCTCCACTCATGTTTAGTGTATACAGCCTAATAAAATGGACAGCTCCCCCATGTATATTTCATGTGCTTGTGGGGAGCCTCCACGCACAGGTTTAGGTCGACAAACCTAATATACAGGCAGGCATTCTTCCCTGCCATGCCCCTACCTTCCCCCTCCCCCTGCGGTCTCAATATCCTGCCCTGTTGTGACTCACAGTCGCGGTGAACCATGGGAACAAGAAGTCGCACCAGCTTTCTCTTTCTTCCAGGCTATTATGACTAGAGC